>JAFVLL020040452.1:0-15242 GCA_021397915.2 Tor tambroides
AGGGCAAACTGCTCTTGGGTCCTACAGGAAACCGTTCTCTCGCAAACACGCGCTTCCCTCCCGCTGACTCTCATTGAAATTCTACACAGTCTTCCGTAGTGTTGTTAGGAACATCTTTCAGAGCCAATTAATTTCCCCTACTCATGTCTCTCTCTTTCACTTTCTGGCTTCATGCATTTCCAGTTCCTGTCCCATTTCCTCTTAACAGTCTTTCCTAACCACCGAGATGTTGGTGACTTTACAAAACCAACATGCTATTGTAGTTAAAGTCATTATGTTGTTCTAAAAAATCCCTAACCTGAGCCCAACATTTTTAAATGAAACTTCTGCTAGGGCTTTCAAACTACACCCCTAAACGGCACAGTTCTTAAAGGGGTCATCGGATGCAAAATTCACCTTTACATGTTGTTTGAACTGAAATGTGTGTTGGCAGTGTGTGTACACAACCACCCTATAATGATAAAAATCCACCCAGTGTTTTTTTTAAAAATCCAGATAAATAATATCCCCTTTTTCAAATCAAGCCGTTCTCAGATTCTTGGCTGAGTGATGTCACACAGACCCAGGCCCCTCCCACGATTGTTGATTGACACGGCCGTCTTACCTTAGACCCGCCCTGAGTGAGCTGTCATCAGTCCGCCATTGTTTCGATGCCGGAGCGGTTGTAGAAAAGAATGTCACCTAAGCGAATGAGGTGTTTTGTTGTTGGATGTATTAAGGAACATAGCAGTCGTCATTTACTCCCGACATCTAAACCGCTGAAGACACAGTGGATTAGCTTTGTTTTTGAAGAGAATGCGCCGATCCCGATCTGTCTAAATGCGTCTATGTTCGCGCGAATCATTTGTGATTCAGCTTAACCTCAAGAAGAATTGAGTGTAAGTTTTTTTTAAATGAATTTTGCAATTCGCCTTTCCTAATAATGTGCTAGTTAGCAAGTTTCACGATGAATGTGGCTAAAGTTTGCAGTCTCTCAGAGAACTGCATGTCATCCCACGGAGGGAGAGGGGCAGGGATAGCAGAGCTCATTAGCATTTAAATGGAAATGCACTGAAACGGATTGCTGTGAAAAGAGCTGTTTTTGACAAGGTAAAAAGGGTGTTGTTTTACACTACCATTGAGAAATTTTAACCACAGTATGTTATAGACTTTTCATTAAGACCCTAAAGAATCATATCAACTTGTGGAAAATGGGCATCCGATGACCCCTTTAAGCTTGTTTTGTGATATAACCTTTCTAACTGATCGCTATAATGAATCTGAATGGTTTTCCCTAAGCTGACAATCAAATATCCCGAAACTTATAGACATACTCTGAAAATTTTGCCTGTTCCACCTAGATCTTGTAGGCTAGATCCAGTAAATGTAGTATAAAACATCAGTAAATGCTTTGGGCTGCAAATTTTTTTTTCTAACTGTAATATTTACAGATATTTTTCCAAGAGGGCAAGATCAGAATTCCATTATTGCACACTGCTAACTAAAACTCCTCTCAGAGCATCCAGGTTATGTTCATTAATCTTGGCATAGTCCATTAGACTGTTCTGACTTACTAAATAAAATAAAAAGAATGTTCAAAGTTAGGCTCGAAATTCTTACACTTTTACATGCCAACAGCCAGAAAGAACACCATAGAAACCTTCTGTTAAATAAAAAAGAAGATATTCCCAAAAATGTTAGGAAACAAACAGTTACCGTTAGCTATTGACTTCCATAGTTTGGAAGAAAATATTATGGAAGTTTATGACTACAAGCAACTGTTTTACCAACATTTTTAAAAAAATATCTTCTTTTGCATTCAGCAGAAGAAAGAAACTCATACAGGTTTGGAACAACTTAAGGGTGAATAAATAATGACAGAATTGTCATTTTTGGGTGAACTATCCTTTAAAGCCTTTTTAGTCTCTCAACCAAGGCTTTGTCAAGCCATAATAAAAGTTTGTCTTAAGGATTTTTTTTTTTAGTTTTTCACTATTGTTGTACGTTCTTCCCTCAATAGTAAGGTGTAGCAAGTGCTTGTAGGGAATGGAAAGACTGACTGTGCAAGAGAAAGAGAGAAGTGAAACGCTCTGTTGGATAGACGGTCTCTGCAGACTGGGAAGAAGGATCAGGATGAAAGGAGTAAAAAGAGAAAAATATAGTGAGAGAGAAAGGAGCAGATTGTGTCAGGAGCTTTACCCCTTGAATGTGAATGCAAGCAGAAGCCTTCACTTAACAGAAGGATCTGTCATACAGCGTATGTGGCGCGTTTGCATGCGTGTGAGAATCAGACACCGTTGACAGGATATCTTACAGAGCTTGAAGGTATTGACAGAAATCACTGCCTAAAAATAATACAGCGGACATTTCAACACATGGGCCTGCCCTTGTCCACAATGACAAGATGAAATATCACTGAGGACTGTACTATTGTATGTGTGTGCGTGAGCATGACAGTTCTATTACCTTGACAACGTTTCGCTTTAATTACAAGTAGCAAGATCTTTATACATTCAGATTAATTAAGACAGCGTTAAAAAAAACTATACTCATGCTAATAATCACACTCAAGTTGACATGAGTCAAGTTTTTCTGGTTGATGGTGATATTTACAGCATCTTAAAAATAAAAACTCCATAGATACAGTTCTGAAATTAACATTTTCAGGTTAGTTTATTTTTTATTAAATAAAAACCTTTTTAGTCTGAGTCTAGTGTTAGCCATTGTTGTCAAAGAGGACGTGAAAATGCAAGTATTTGTTTGAATTGCAAAGTCAGTGAGACTTGGTGTGCCCTTTATCTTCATCAGTTAATTTGGCAGCAGCTGGTTTGAGTCTTCCGCTGATGCTGATTTCGTGGAAGGAAGTGGCCTTTTCTGGCAACACAAGGGAAAATGTTTGTTTTAAGAAGAGCTATAGAGTCTCTCTCTCCTTCTCCGTCATGCTCTCTTGCTTCTGCTCTTAAGGTCACGGTTTGTACCCACCGTCACTGACTGTCACTCCATTTCTCTCTTTCTTTCTCACTGTTTCTCTTTCCACCTCTACCCTCCCCCATCTCTCTCTGGCCCTCTGTCAGCCATTTCAAAAACGCCTTTGAAAGAAAGAAAAAAGAAAGACTGAGGAACAGGAAAAAGGAGGTGAAAGAAAAGGAATAGAATCAGACAGAAGAAAGGGAACAAAGACAGAAACGTCAAAATATTTACCATCATTCCGTCAGAATTCCTGTCAGGAAACATCAATCCATTCAACATCACACTAGTAATTGTGTCATATTTTGTGTGAGAGCGCTAACAGCTAAACTGTGGCCATGCACTAAAATGTTTCAGTATGAGTTACAAAGGTCGTTCTTGCTCTGTGGTCTCTGTGATCTATTTACAGTGCTCCAGTTTTTCATGTCAAAAAGATTTTTACCTCAACTCTGACAAACAAAACCTGCCCGACATTCATATTTAAAAAAAGCCTAAAATACTTTAGCAGAATCCAAATAACAGCCCATATCAATTCATACTGTACTAATGTACACATTGTAAAAAAAAAAGACTTTAAAACCTAACATTATTATTATTATTATTATTATTTTTTTTTTTTTTTGTGATTTAAAGGAATTGTTCAGCCAAAAACAGGCCAGCCAAGATGTAGATGAGTTTGTTTCCTCATTGGAACAGATCTTTAGAATTTTCTGGAGAAACATTGCTTACTCATGAATGGATCCTCTGCTGTGAATGGGTGCCGTCAGAATGAGATTCCCAACAGCTGATAAAACATTGTGATAATCCACAAATAATCCCCATGACTCCAGTCCATCAACCGACATTTTGTGAAGTAAAAAAACAAAGAAATTCAAGATGATTAAGATCAATGATTAAGACAATTTTATGGATAAAGGACTCTTGTTTTAGCTGGAATCAAAAGTTTAAAAAAGTCTTAATCATGAATTTGTTTATTGCTCTTCTGACAGCACCCATTCACCACAGTGTCACATTGGTGAGCAAGTGATGTCATGCTAAATTCCTCAAAATCTGTTCCATTGAAGAAACAAACTCATTTTGGATGTAAATTTTCTAAAAAAAAAAAGTAAATTTTCTTTTTACAGTTTAAGTGTGTGGTTTTTAATTAATGTTTGATGGTTTAATTTTCTCAGAAGCCATTATTTCCGAGTGCAAAACTCAGTGTGATTGGCACAAACCACATGTAAACCCATATTTAAAGGGGTCATCGGATACTAAATTCACCTTTACATGTTGTTTGAACATAAATGTGTATTGGCAGTGTGTGTACACATCTACCCTGTAATGATAAAAATCTACAGTGGTTTTTATTTAATCCCTAAAAATAATCTCACCTTTTTCAAATCAGGCCATTCTCAGCTTCTTGTCTGTGTGACGTCACACGGATGAAGGCCGCTCCCACGATAGTTGATTGACACAGCCGTCTTATCTTAGACCCGCCCTGAGTGAGCTGTAACAGTCCGACCGCCATTGTTTCGATGCAGGTGCAGGAGTAGACAAGAATGTCTCCTGAGCGATTGAGGTGTTTTGTTGTTGGATGTAATAATGAACATAGCAGTCGTCATTTACTCCCGACGTCTGAACCGCTGAAGACGCAATGGATTACTTTTGTTTGTGAAGGGAATGCACCTCCTGATCTACCTAAATGCGTTTATGTTCGCGCGAATCGTTCGTGATCCAGCTTCACTTACAGAAGAAGTGAGTATAAGGGTTTTTTATGAATCTTCGCAATCGCTATTCCTAATAACGTGCTAGTTAGCAAGTTTCGCGGCTAAATGTGGCTAAAGTAAACAGTCTCAGAACACTGCTCCTCACCTCACAGAAGAGAGGGGCGGGGTGAGCAGAGCTCATTAGCATTTAAAACAACATGCAAAAAATGGATTGATTTCTGCAGAGCTGATTTTGACAAGGTAAATAGGGTGTTGTTTTATGCTACCATTGAGAAATTTTAACCAAAGTATGTTAAAGACTTTTCATTAAGACCTTAAAGGATCATATCAACTTGTGGAAAATGGGCATCCAATGACCCCTTTAATGTATTCTGGGTCAATTTTTATTTTACCTTGTGGAATTTTTAATGTTTTTTTTTAGGTTGAGTGCTTGTCAATCAACCCGTCTGTGTTGCCATCTACCTAATTTAGCATATACAGTGACATGATTTTACACCATAATGCTTGTCATCAGCAGTCTTTGACGTCAACAAAATATACAGAAAATCAAGCGTAGCGTTAGTTCTAGCAGGTCACGTCAGTCAAGCTTGCATCAGCTGACTCTCAGCTGATCCCCATCTACCTATAGGAAGACGACACTTATCTAAGCATTCATAAATAAGGTCCCTCAGTATTATCAGCAGTTTTCGCATTGCTCAGTAGCTAATTACCCTCCTCCATCCCCAACTCCTCCTCTGTCAGTCAGGATCCAGCTTCTGATTCTCCTTTGAATCAGACTAATTAAAAAATATGTACATAAAATTACTGAACTTTAACGATATCTGCAATACTTTCATTGGTTCTGTTCTGTTTACCCTGGGGGGTTATCGCTGCTCTCCCTGCTCTCATCCATGCTAGGCTGCATGGATGCGCAGGGAGTTCTTGCCCAGAAACAGAACCATACCACCAATCCAAACTGTATGCTAATTGTCAATCATCTTTGACGATAGTGGTCCTGACAGAAATGTTTCTTCTTGCCTTTAGCTTACTATACTCTGTTCAGTGCAACGTTTTCTTGTGTGGTATTGCATAATTGTGCTGTACTATGTATTTTCTTAAGAAAATAATATATCATTGGTCTACTCACAGAAAAATGTTTAAGCAAACATGCAAAGAAATTCATTTTCAACACATATCAGGGATCTCTCAGTTTTCTTTATTCTTTTTTTCTGTTGTTTGATACTTTTACTCTTTTTTTATTCTTCTCTCTCCGTCTGTCTCTGTGTGATCCCTCTCTCTGGACCTGCTGTGGTGCGTTCAAGCACTCCACCGCCACGCACTAACGAACTTCCAACATCTTGTCCCGTCACGGCAATTACACACACACACACACACACACACACAAACACTCACATGCACACAGTGTTTACATTGACACTAATACACGTATTCCCAATGCCCTGCACGTACACCATGCCCAAATGAAGGCCTGCATTTTATGTAGTAAGGTGTGTGGATGTGATATCATTAACATTAGCCGTCACAGTCGATTTAAATCAAGCACTGAATAAGGATATAGGATGTCGAGGAGACCGGGGTTGGTCGGCTTCAGGAGTAGGTAATTTCAGGTTCATAATTGATGCTGTCATAAAATGTAACACGAATGTTTGCTCTCTTGACCCGCACTCATTGATTCTTTTAAGTCTTTAAAAGACTAAACCTGTTGACTGACGAATATTTTTTCATCAGAACAAAATTAGATAAAATATTCTATAAATAATGTAAAGATGTTTAAATTTAATTTAATTTAATTTAAGATTTGGTTTGGGGGTTGATTTGTACTTGTAGTATATTATAAAAATAATTATAAGAGCACTTATATGTCCACATCTTTCTGCATGTTACATCATTATACAAGTAGGTGGTCACAAGGGACTGTTGTTACAATATGAAAAGATTCATTGAACTGATTCGTTCCAAAACATTGATTCTGACTGCTTTTACGAGTGAATCATTGAATTATTCACTCAACTGTTTCAAAAATGCCACTACTGTGTGTTGCTTGGAGACTCTAGGGTTCACTGTGGCTTTGATTGGATTTATTTACGTTGGCAGAGCGAAAGACAAAGTAACTAAATGTATTGTCCAGAACGCAAGTTACCTTTATCCTCTTGTGTGTTAAACTGTTATATAAAAGAAACATCACACTTGCAATTGTGCCATTGTTCATTATAAAAACCTGTTGAAGTTAAGAATATATCAATAAATTGATCATAAATATAGGCCTAATTATCAGGTAAATGTGTGTTAAGGTGTTAGTTTGGAATGTTGAGGTCCCTGTATATAACAAATGAAATAACAAAATTTAGTGAACATAAGAATTTATTGTGTGAAAATGTAGTGAAGAAAACTGTTTACTCCATAGCCAAACACTATTGTAGATCTACAGTATAAAGAATAGACATGAATGGTTATAGACACTGGATAAAGACTCAGGGTTAATTAAGGCTCAAATTTTAATAACACATACTTAATCATTTATAGTTTAGCTGACTAAAGCAGACCCAGGGCCATGACACACATATACACGCACAGATGCATGTATTATTTATCCGTATTTCTCTTTTCCCGTTGCTCCTGAGTAGACAAACAGACAAATACACACTTCAGCACTTCTGTTATTAGCTTAGGAGACACACGGGGTTCAGTTTAACGTGTGTGGTTATTACAGACTCACACTTGGATGGATAAATTGCTGAAGACTAGTTAAAAAATGGCCAAGGATTTGAAATGAAAATGAAATGCAGAGGAAAATTTAAGAGCATTAATACGGACAAGCAATTGATCATACTGTATAGGCTGATGCAGAGAATAAACCAAACAACCAATATTTGAGAATAAATGCACAAGTGAGTACAGAATAGAGGGCCTTGGAGAGGGGTAATATACAGGTCAATCAATACATGCATTTAATCAAATTTTAAAACACACATGATAAATATAGGTGCAAAATTGCATTCATACTGAATTAAAATGTACCCTGTCATTTGGATAAACCTAAAGCAACTGCAGAACTGTCCTTCTCTTTTTAGTCTGAGACATAAATTAAGTGTAAAAAGAAAACAAAGAGTCTACCAGGGAGAGAGAACAAAATAAAGCGAGGGAGAAGAGGAGCGCCAAAGAGACTCAAGGGATGGTTAGGATTTATGGTTCAGTAGCTGAACTCACGATCAGATAATTCAAAAGTTAATCGCTTTCCATAACTCTCTTGCACATAATCTTGCTCATCTTTTATCAATGACAACACCAAATACCAGAATAAACTGCATCTCACACGCTTGCATCCACACACACCGCTTGTTTATGAGAAGAAATGATGCCCATTAAAAAGTTTGCTTTCCATCATGAAATAGCAGCAGTTTTGTGAGCAGTTACGCTTTTGTAGACAGTCCAGAGCCTTTAGAAATGTTATGGGGATCAGGGATGCAACAAGCTCTGTCATTTACAAAGACATCCAAATTTGTTCTGTTATTTCATTTCAATGTTCGCGTTTAGAATAAACCCCTGAATATTACAATAGTCCTGACTTGTTGTGATTCTCACTTGCATGTTATAGCAAATAACACTTTATTGCAGGAACCCCCTATTATACATAAAGCATAAAACTGAACATTTTGTCAAAAGCCTGGCCTATTATTGTTCAAAAGTTTGGCTCTGGTGAGATTCTTTAATGTTTTTTAAAGAACACTGTTATGCTCACAAGGCTGCATTTATTTGATTAAAAAATTCAGTAAAGACCCTAACATTTTGAAATATTTGTAAAATTTGAAGTAATGGTTTTCTACTGTGAAGGAAAAGATTAATTTTTAGCAGTCATTACTTCAGTTTTCACTGTTTTTTAGGAAATCCTTATAATATACTGATTCGGTGCTCAGGAAACTTTTCTTATTATTGTCAATATTGAAAATAGTTGTGCTGATAAATATAACTCTGATACTTTTCCAGAATTCTTTGATGAATAGAAAGTAAAAAAAAAAAAACAGCATGAATTGCAACAGAAATGAATCTGCATAAACATATTTCTTTCTTTTAAAAAAATCTTAACTGCCCCAAACTTTTGAACGGCAATATATAGTTTCATATGAATATATCTGTGAACTTTGTCATAATGATTACATTGCAAAGCCAATTAAAACAAATTGATATGCAGAGTCAGTGTATTTGTACTTTATATCATAATTTTACATCATATATTTTAATGAGGGGAAGGACATGAAACACTTACTGTCCATTTTCTTATATTTAATATTGGTTAAAGTAAACTTTAGGACTTTTTTTTTTACAAAAAGTATGTACAACTGGCCAACACATACAGTACCACCATAGACTCCCTATATAGGGAGTGCGAAAAATTCGTTTTGATAGTTTCAAGGATTTTACAGTTTTGCTTGGTCATTTTAAAGCCAGTATGGCAAAGGTTTAATTTCTTGACTTTCAGATCTTTTTATCCAGTCCTGTTCTTCTAGTAACAACACTTCAACACTGTTAGCTGGTTCATGTTTCTACTGAGCTTATACATGTTGTTAATTAATAACTCTTTTGGTGTTAACAATCCATATCCTCACTGATATATTCTGTGTATTATTAAAAAACAGAGTGGCTAAGCAACTGAATATCTTCACACCTTCAGAACCATGTAGGCTATGGTATTTGAAATATGCTCTTGAATGTGTGTCTGTCAAGTTGCAGTCAATACCCACTGGGGTGGATTGAGACATGGGGAGTTGAAAGCATAACACTAGCAGCAGGTTCAAGCCAGGACAGATAACACAATACTCTATTAGTTAAAATAAATTACTTTTACCTTGTTTATTTGCTTCTTCAAGTTACATGTTAAATCTTTTGATGCTGAGAACATGTTCATATATGCACTGGCACCACTTTGTGTCTTGCCTGAACAAGTTTTAAGCAAAAGAAGCAAAATTCTGGTTGTGATGTTATGACATGGTGAAGGCTTATCGTATAAGAATTAATTAGGTAATGCTTAAATTTTTAACATGAACTTTTATTTGATAAATACATAGTCTATGATATGTATGGTCTTAAAGGTAAATCTGTTTACCCTCTTCCGAACTCATATCACTGTGTAGCGTAGCCATGGGTAGAGGTGCGTTAGAATCCATTTGCAGAGGTAATGGATAGCAAATAGTTAGGGCAAACAATCTAAAATGACGAAAGTCCAGGCAAAAGTTCAAAAAAACAAACTGACCAATAAAATAAAACTGCTTTGTCATTACACAGTGATTTAAGTGAGCGCTCTTTCTTTCTCTGACCAATTCACTTGTTCAAATGAACTTTATATTATGAACATCTTGAATACATATACTTCTGCATTAACGTTGAAATCCAAAAATGATGGAAATGATGCTTATGTGAAAACAAAATAGTTGCTCTCATAATCATCTCTTTTTATCTCTCAAATCAATGTAGTATACCATTCGCCATGACCCTCATTGTACAAAGACGCTGGTACATTGGGTTATCCGACTTTGACATTCAAGAACAAAAGACAAGTAAAAAAAAAAAAAATTTAAATATAACAGCTAGCACCAGACTGAAACCCCAAGAAATGTTCTTGGGTGTAGGCTAAATGCTCGCTTGTTAGTGGCAAGATAAAAAGAATGGAAAGATGGAGAAGGAAAAATAGAGGAGTGAGGGGATTTGTTGCTGTAATTGAATAGATTTGGCTTGTTACCACACTGTTGTTAGGTGTCAAACTGGGAAACAGTGTGTCTGTGTGTGTGTTAGCATAAAAGTTAGCACATGGGCAAAGTAACATGAATGTTTGTTACCGTGTGTGTGCATATGCCTATGCATCTAAGAATGAGAAAAAGAATTTGAAAAACCACATGCTGATTATTATTTTCCCCCATTCTGACCACATAGTGTTGACCTTCTCAGGAAGTATCATTAATGGGTTTTGTTTTTATAGCGTCTTTCCAAAAACAGGTTTAGAAGTGAAGGTGGTATTTGTCATGCTCAATTCCACCAGACCTGATCAGTGTGTATGTATCCAAGATGACTGAATGTTGACTGTATTTTTAGTACCAATGCTAAAGGAATAGTTCAGTCAGAAATGAAAATTGTCATCATTTTCTCACTCTCATGTCTTTCCAAACCGGTATTTTCTTCTAAATCTTTCTTCTACCTTTTTCTTGGTAGGTCTTATCAGCCCTCATCCAATTCCCATGTAACATTCTTCTGACAGCCCCAGACAGTGTTTCATGGGTTGGTGATCAGTACACCTTCTGAAGCTCATCTAGCAGCCTTCCAGAGATGTTCTGTCCAGCTCTTAGAGTGAACAATGATGTCATAAAAGTACCTGACAGCAGACATGGTGAGGTCTCAGTATTATTCCTCTGAAGAAATTAATATTTTTATTTTATTCAGCAACGATCCATTACGTTGATCAAGAAGTGACAGTAAAGACATTTAAGATTTCCGTTTCAGATAAATGATGTTCTCCATTAAACAATCCTAATAAAATCACAGTTTTCACAATATGAAAATGTTTCTTGAGACCCAAATCAACATATTTGAATGATTTTTGAAGGATCATGCGACACGGAAAACTGGAGTAATGATGCTGAAAATTCAGCTTTGCCATCACCAGTATAAATTTGAAAATATATGAAAATAGAAAACAGTTATTTTAAACTGTAATAATATTATAGTATATAGTGTGTGTGTGTATATATATATATATATATATATATATATATATACTGGATATATAATATAGTAGTGTAATTCGATGAAGATCCATAGGGTGTTATGTACATAGCTAAAGAAATTAATACTTTAATTTAATTCAGCAAGGACCCATTAAATTAATCAAGAAGTGACAGTAAAAACATTAGTAATATTACAAAAGATTTCTGTTTCAAGTACATGCTGTTCTTTTTCATTTTAAAAATAATCCAAAAAATCAGTTTCCACAAAAATATTAAGCAGCTCATCTGTTTTCAACACTGAAAATAATAACACCAAACTTTCTTGAGCTCTAAACTGGCATATTAGAATGATTTCTGAAGGATCATGAAGGATTCAATTGTCGGATCTTTTAGAAAAGTAATAAACAATCCTGAACCCCAAGTATGAACAATAATAAAAGTTTGTTCCTTAATTAGTTTGTATTGCCAACTCATGTTCACACATACACAAAATTTTAGCATTTAAAAATTGCATACCCAGCTCCACAAACACTCTTCATTAATTTCTTACACGCCCACACGCACACACACACACACACACACACACACACACACACACACACACACACACACACACACACACACACACACATGCTTTGTGTTGCATATGAAATGAGTGTGTGTGTGTGTTTATGTGTGTGCATTCTCAAGTGTGTGTGCTTTAAATGTCAAGGGTGTGTAGGTTTAGCATTTCATTTAGCATACAATTAAAAACAGGAAGAGTGGGGATAAGAGAGAGATCATGAAAGAAGGGAAGTTAGGAGAGGGCAAGTCACTAAAATGAAGGTGGGTGGTGGAGGAGGAGGACGAGGAGGGGAAGAGGACAAACAGAAAAATTTATTGAGAAGATAAATGGATGAAAAGAGAGATGGTGAAAAGGCTAAAGAGAAATTAAATATGGGGGAATGAATCAAGTGAAAATAGTAGACATGATGAATAAATAAAGTAGCTGGAAGAGGAAATAGCAATACAGTATGAGGTATACACCTAAAAGAGAGAGAGAAAAGACTATGAAAGAATGGATTTAAAAATTCTCAGATATTTTTGTAGAACTTACCACAATACATTATTACAGAATGGCAACACTAACCCTTTAAATTACTAATTTAGTAAATGAAAAAAATCAAAGTTTTTTGTTGTTGTTGTTGGTCGTAATCGTTATGGTATGGTTACCCTCTCTGTATAACTGTGAGAAGATTTTAAGTAAGAAGCATCTATTTCCACCCACTGGTAAGAAATAGTATTGCAACTGTTAAATGAATACTAACAGAAAAAAGAGAAAGATACTGAATACAAGAAGAATTTTTGTTCTGTTGTTCTGTATGTAATGTATGTGTGACATTTCATAATGCAGCCCTAGCTCATGAATATTAATTTATTTAGAAATCAACATAATCTGTTACTATAGTGATAAATAGTCTATGTGATAATCATGTCTGTAGTAGAGCATTTGCCCTTTTCCAGATCAACTGAAATGAATAATAAAGACCTGATTAGAAATGTTCAATAAATGTTGAAAAAGTTGCTATTTTCTACATAAAAGTTTGCACTACACAGAATAAGGGAAGACTCAGTAAGGATAAGTTATTAGTTCAGATTTACATTTGCCTATATTTTCAAAGGCCCCTTCAAAATTTATCTGGTGATTTTATTCTTGGCAGCATTTTTGTGTGTGTGTGTGTGTGTGTGTGTGTGTGTTCCAAAAAATAAAGATATTTTTATTTAAATGTTTCTTTCCCCCTAAAAATAAAATAAAATAAATATTAATTAATTAATTAATTAATATTTTTATTTATTTATTTTTATTACATTAGACTCTACTAATCATGTTAGTCAAAAGTGTGGTCTGTTTTTTTACTAACCTTTACCCTAACATAGTAGCACATTACCTGCATTAACTCCTGCTTTGATCCAATAAAATCTGCACGTGAACTCTGTTGCGTGCAATCCTATTACAGTATTAGACTTCCTCTACTGCTGTGAGTCCAGCTGATTTCTAAGTATTGAGCCAGCGCTAAAATACTATTCAATAATTTGATTAAGAAAAACTCAGCAGAAACAGACCAGTGAACAAATGCAGACTTAAAAGACCAGAGAGTTAGAGAGAGATTTGCTGGAAAATGAAGAAGAAATGAGGATAGTGCTTAGAAAGGGAGTAAATGAGGGAAGGAGAGAGAGAGAGAGAAAAAAAAACGTGAGTAGGAACGTGAGGTCAGTTCTAATTATACTGATAAGACCTTGTCATGGCCACCACACCATCTCACTCTTCTAGAAAGAATGGAGGCAGTGTTGGACAGCTGTGTGTGTGTCTGGCAGGTGTGTGTATGCGTTTGGGATGTGTTTATATGTGTGTGTCAAATTAGTTTTTGTTTGTTAGAGTTGTGCGAGTGTATTCTGCAACTGTCTTTACTCCTGTTCCACTGGATCCCTCATATTTGGCTGGCGGTCTTCATCTGGCAGTTCACGCACAGGAAGATTCAGTTTGATGCTAATCATGTATACGGTATGCATAGTGTTTGCGTGTTTGGATTCATATAAAAAAACTGCATGTTGTTTTATGTCTATACTTTGTTGTGACTGGATGTAGCCTTGTGTGTTTGTGTGTGTGTAAGAGTGTGTATCTGTGTGTTGAGTACTAGATGCCATGTTTCAGCGGTCAAGCAGGCAGATGACCAAATGACACAGCACTTTAATATACTGATGTCACAGTAAGCAAGCATTGCTCATAGAGGGATTGATATTTATAAAATAGGAGTGGCTTATTAAACTGTTTGATTCTAGAATTTTGGATTTCTTGAGGTCAATTTCATCTAATTACTTGAATGTATCTTGCAATAAACTGTCTAATGGTATATTTTACACTAACATGATTGATACATTGAGATGTTGTATTAAAATTAAATGGGTCTAATTTTTGTAAACACTCAGTAGCGTAGCATAGTTCACCCAAAAATGAAAATTCTGATATCATTTTGTTCCAAAACTTTGTGACTTTCTTTCCTCTGTGGACCATAAAAGAAGAATGATGAAAACAAGAAGAAAACATTTTGAAGAATGTTTGGTAACCAAACAGTTTTGGTTCCCATTGATTTCCATTGGACATTTGGTTCATACAATGAAAGTCAATGGGAACCAAAACTGTTTGGTTACCAACATTCTTTAAAATATCTTCTTTTACAAGACTCTGAGAAGGCTCTGTCAGCTGAGGTGAAAACCTCTGTATTAAAGCATTTACGGTCAGTTTGGAAACAATGAACTTGCCTTTACTTCTTTAATTGCTTTTAAAGTCAGTTTTTAAAATTAGTGTTGTTATGAATCTGAATTGAACGAATCGATAAAGTAACAGTGATTCAGAGATTCCTAATGCTCAAAAAACTGGTGTAATGATGTAACAAACAGAGTTATGAATGAATGAATATAAATGTTTTTTTGTTTTTTTTTTGGTAAACAGGATCAAAACATTCAAGTAGCAGTGATGAATCAAAGTCCGAACTATGTGCTGGTAAGGCTCTTCTAGAAAGTGTAGTAGTAGTATTTTGACAATCAATCAAACTACATACTGTAGTTAAGTCACATTCTTCTGTGTAGTCAGTTCCCCTCAGTAACTTTTGGGATCGACTGCCAGCTCTGCGTTCTTTATCAGAGACTAGATTTAAATCTAAGGAGACTCAATTTGTAGTACATTTTTAGTTTTGAAAAACTAACTTACAGTAAATGTCAATAATTATTTGGGTATTGTTTTGCATTTATTTATTTGTGTATTTCTGTATGTATGTACAAGTGTGTGTATATATATATATATATATATATATATATATATATATATATATATAAT
>JAFVLL020040455.1:0-22226 GCA_021397915.2 Tor tambroides
CTCTTGCCCTTCGTCCCTGCCTCCCAGATCAATCATAAATCTAATGTCGCCTGTTCTCCTAAAGCTCTTACTTTCTATAATCCTTTTATCCTGGTTATTTACTAATTCAATAGTTTCCTTCTGAGTCCAAGGACACCTGGCAGCATGACGAGGCCTGACGAGAGGAAAAGCGAAAAACCTGAGAAAATGAAAAACAGGAGGAGGAGGAGGAGATGATGGTATGGGTGAGATAGCAGCACCTCCCACAGGAAGGGGATGGCAGTGCACAGCCAAAGGCAAAGAATGATGCAGCAAAATGAATTACATTTTTAATTTTTTACACAGTGTTGCCTTAGAAGAATGTCATTCATCTGGGATCAAATGCCTTGGATGGCTAATGGCTCGTTCTGTGCGGGAATCGAACCAGAAACCATCTGTTTCCAACCCTAAGGTACAGTGTACACTATATCACAATAATCCAATACTGCAAAACACCAGCTGTTTTGAGATACACCTTTGAGCTTACTGTTTAAACAAAACTTTTACATAGAAAAGCAACGTCACAAAGGAAACCTTTGTAATATCTCAAGTGCTTCTCTAAGCAATGAGAATAAATGAAATTTAAACTTCTTCGGTCTTAAGTTTCATTAGTTTCCTCTTCATGTTTCTCCTCAAGAGTTTCAAGTGGGGGGAAAAAAATCAATTGTGTTCCAAACTGTCTACAGTAAAAAAAAACAGTAAAGGCTCAGCATAAAGAAGCTTCCAGGACAAAGGGAAAATAAATAAATAAATAAATAAAATTCTTATTATTATTACTTACTACTACTACTACTACTACTGGTAAGCAAATAGAATAAATAAATGTACTGAATTTAACTTTATTGCCGTTTCATTCTGCTTTAACAACACACAGCTTATTTTATTTGACAGATATGATACAAGTTTAGAGAAAAAAAAGGTTAAAAAAAAGTTAAAAAGTAAAAAAAACAACAAAAAAAAAACGTATTATTATTATATAACAAGCAAATAAAATACTGTTAAAATACAAAGTTAAAATCTATGAATTTATCAGTTTCCATATAATACTGTTTTAACAGCACACTAATTATTTTATTGACACACAATATAAAAAATAAAAAACTGCCTGTTTCCAACTTGGCAAACGAGTGGACTGACTTGCTTTACAGACTCTCTCAATCTACAAAAAAATAAACTTTGAGTGATAAAACTGTCCTAAGGGTTTATCTCAATTAAATGCCATCAGTTTAGTGTCAATTCTCTAATATGTTTCTCACTAGAAGAGCACAGTTTAGTCCTTTCACGTTTATGAGAGCACAGGCATGCTGAGAACTCTAAAGTGTCATCTAAACCTCAGTGAGGAGCTCTTACAGAATTCCCAGCACTCCCTTCACTGACATGAGCTCAATGACTCCAGATTTGAACATGTGACTCCAGAAGTTTCGATGTGATCCTCTCTCAGTACTTCTAAATCCACTGTGCTGTCAAGTCAAAGCAACGCTTAACTCAGAGACGCAGAGAAAAATAGAAAGAGAGACAGAGAGAAAGAGGGGAACAAAAGAACAAAGTCAAAAAGAGAGCCTAAATCTCAGCTAGAGTCTTTATAAGACAATTGTGGTGAAGAGGAACTCAATGCAATCACTGATGCAGAGCTTCAGACATGGCTCAACATATCCGCATCTCACGGACTGAGAGAATCACTGCAACACACTAAAAAGCGGGTACTTCCACCAATAGCTCTAGGAACTATGAAAGTACTAGAAGTATTCATTTGCATGCATTCTAGTTTTAGAATTCAGAAGAATCTCTTACATGCCAAACGTTTCTGTATCTATCCATTCATATATCCATTTCTCTGGCCAAAAACATTTGAACTTCAAGACTTTTTCAACTTGTTTGAAAACTTTTTTGATAGCTGAATTATTGTGATGTTTTGTTCAGACGTTTGAAGTCTCATTCTGACGGCACCTATTCACTGCAGCAGATCCATCGGTGAGCATGCAATGTAAATGCTACATTTCTCCAAATCTACGTCTTGGATGGACTGAAGGTGAATACATTTTCAGCAATAGTGAACTATTCCTTTAACATTAGTTAACTACTTAACATGAACTAACAATAAACAATACTTCTAGTTCATGTTCTTTTTAGCATTTACCGTAGAAATACTTTTTTTTTTTTTAAATCAAATCAAAAGTTCTTTCCAATAATACATAAGATGACTATCTGATCTGTATGATGTTAAGACAATTTCAAAATGTACGTTTGAAGAGTGCTTGTGTGTAATTTGCAGTGCTGGGTAGTAACTGATTACATGTAATCTGGATTACGTGATCACATTCCAAAAATTAAGTACTTGTAATTAGATTATTACATTTTTAAATACCCATAATCAGACTACAGTTATGTTTAATTGATTACATCATCACACAACAGCAATAAATCATCCATAACTTATTGATTCTCCCAATTTTTTTTCTTTTTCATAATTTCATTTTTCATCTTTAACAACAACGAATTAATTTTCTTTCTCTTTGTATTTTTTATATCAATATGGTATAAGATCACCCTACTTAAATCAATATGATAAATGAGTTAGGTCAAAAGTAATCAGATTATTGTACCTAAAATGAGTAACATAATGGATTACGTTAATAACTACAATTTTTGTCATGTAATTTGGAAGCAGTAATGGACTCCAATTTGTAAGTAATCTACCCAGCACTGGTAATTTGTATTAACAACAGGCAGGGCTTAAAATGACCACTACATAAGTTTCATGGCCGGTAAAAGCATTTATGGTTACTTATGATTGGCAGGTGTGGCAGAATGTTAGTTTTAGGCTCTGTCTCCAAGTTGTGTTAACCAGAGACATTTATGGTTGCCATACAAATGCCCTACTGTACAAACTGATATCAGGACTGAATAGCATACCATGGACACCAAAATAGAATAACATGCACTCTGACTTAACTTCAGGGAAAAAGAAAGAGAGACTGTAACCCAAATGGGAAACAGAAATTGAAAAGTTGAGAATCAAACCCATGTCTGTTCTGTCTAAAAATGTGCGCATCCTTTGTTTTCACGCTTCATTGCTCTCTGCATCTCACTCAGTTCTCATTAATTTTCACAGACGTTTCTCTGAGACTAAAATAGTTTGGACCAACACACCCATAGGGGTTTACAGAAGGGCCCAAATAACAACAGAAAGCCCAGCAAATCATCAAATCGCTGTGCTCATTTCGTTTATATTTATAGATACGTGATTATCATATCCATTCTCGTTAGTAGGGCAATAATATTCCTTAAACTGGCAGAAAGGCATAAAAATAATCCTCACAAATCTTTTCACTGGGAATAAAAACAGAAACTCTCCATGGATAACTGCTTGCGTCACATTTAGGGACGATTGGAGCATTGTGTACCATTTTGTCTGAAATTTTGATTACACTGTCTCGCAGTGATTCTTCTGTTGTCTTATGAGGATTATGGGAATTAAAGGAAGGAAACTTATTATCATGCATTAATGATGTTTAAATGTTGCAAAATGCTAAGATCTGTATGAACAGTGGGTCAATTTATCCAAATGAATAATCCAAGTTCCCTTCCAGCTCATCAGCTACACATTACGCTTGCAGACAGTTCATAAGCTCACATTTCAGTGAGTCAATCTTCAGTCTTAAATGAGTCCAGACAGATACGATCACTCATGAGCTTCAACCTGAGCTGTTTTATGCCATTTAAAGCGCCTCTGCAGTATTTGCCCAAGTCACCAAGCTGGCCACATTCATTTGTTAGCAGAAAGGATGAAGAATGGCCCATATCAGCATCCTCATTACTATTCATATATCACCGGGAGCGGTATTACTATACTGATTAAGGCCCTGCTCAAAGATTCAGAAAAGTTTTCCATGGCGATATGAATACTAGAATTAGAAGAGTAATCAGCAATATTCCATCTGCTCTGGAGCCTCCTGGAACCTCTCTGTCTGTGTCAGAACCTGCCCAGAGGCTCCGTGGTTAGCAGATTGTTTTGTGTTTTGAATCTAGACCAAGATCTGATTTAGCCCAAAGCAGGAGGCTCGGAGCGCTGCTCATCCACCTACTTTTTAACTGGCAGAAGGACAGAAACTGCCTCAGTTTGATTTAACAGCTGTGTTCTGCTAAGATGACCATAAAATTAAGTTGAGAATTCTGTCATCATTTACTCATCCTCATCTCGTTCCAACTTCAGATGACTTAATCTCATCTGTGCTACACAAAAGGAGAATGGTTGTTTTTTTTTTACATGCAGTTAATATAATACACTGAACAGGGACTGGAGCTTTCAATTTTCGAAAAAGGAGATAAGGTCACAAAAAAATGATCATAAAATTCCACCCGGTATCAAGAGTTACAAAATATCTTTTTATGCATGTCCCATTTGACAAATTACTAGCATATTGGTTATTTATTAGTACACATATTCTGCATAACGGTATTCTACATTCCTTAATCCTACCCAGTACCTAAACTCAGTATCTATCTTACTAACTTTTAATAAGCATTAATTAAGAGTTTATTGAGGAAAAAGTTTTTTTTTTCCATAATGTTTATTGACTTTTTTATTTTTGACTCCACATCAACTTGCCATACAGTAACAATAGAACACCAGAACAGCAACACAAGCACTTACCCTTCCATACATATGGTAAAAGTCAAAATTAATACTGAGAATAGTTAATAGTGAGAACTGGACCTTAAAATAAAGTGTGACTATACAGTGTTGGGGAAAATTACTCCATACAAATGACGTAATTGCATTACTTTTGCGTTACTTTTCATTACATAACTTTTGCGTTACTTATTGTCAACCTGAGCTGGGCTTGTTTATTTATTTTTAATAACAAAATCTAAAAGTTATATTTTTGGCGACTGTAAAGGCCCTTTCACGCCAAAAGTGAAATGAACAAGCCTCCGTAAGCCTGAAGGAAGGCATTACTTGTAATGCGAGCAGCATAAAGCAGCATATTAGAATGATTTCTGAAGGATCATGTGACACTGAAAACTGGAGTAATGATGCTAAAAAAATCAGCAGAAAAAAGCAGAATAGACTTCTTTAAAAAAAACATTAAGGGCATCTTTTGGCATTAAAATAGTACTTCAGGATTTACTAAAGACGTGCAGTGAAGAATTAGCGCTGAAAAGGCGTGGACAGTTATTTTTGCGCCTGACCTTATTGAATATGCATTTGTAGGAGTTTTATGGGAGGAGAGTAGTCTATTCAAATGAATCACGCAACGAGATTTATTAATGTTTGCGCTTGTCAAATTACTGGTATTTGTGCCATTCTTTAACGGCCCAAAAAAAGCATGTCTTAAACTATTTTGCGCTTGAAATGGCTGCAGTTATTGTTGCTAGGAGGAGGCACCGCAGAGAACAGAGAGCGCGTGGTAGAAGGGAGAGTTTTTTTCCACACGTATTAATTTATTTGGAATGCAAGAAGAACACATTATCCGAACATATCATTTGCCAAGCCATGTTATTTTTAATTTGCTTCAGGAAATAAAAGACGACTTGAAACCCTCAACTAGGAGTCATGCAATACCAGCTCTATCAAAACTTCTTGCAACTTCTTTGGCCTCCGGTTCTTTTCAACATACCGTGGCTTCTTTATTTCTTTATTCGCGTTGCGCTTGGTATATTGCGTTGGTCGATATGTAAATGAGATGTTGTGTCTGTGTTCATTAATTTGCTCGTTGTTTGTAAATCACCCGCAGAGATTTCCACGCCCATTGGCGCTGTTTTGGAATTGCGCACTTGCGCTTATTTGCCCTGTTTAGTAAAATTGGCCCTAAAATCTTACTGTTCAAAAACTTTTGACTGGTAGCGTATATACAGTGCCCTCCACTAATACTGGCACCCTTGGTAAATATGAGCAAAGGCTGTGAAAATAAATCTGCATTATTTAACCTTTTGATCTTTTATTCAAAAAATTCACAAAATTCTAACCTATCATTTAAGTAAAACAGTTGAAAGTGGGGATAAAATCTCTTGATGAAATAAATGTTTTTCTCCAATGCATGTTGGCCACAATTACTGGCACCCCTAGAAATTCTTATGAGTAAAATAACTCTGAAGTATATTCCCATTCATAGGAGCATGAAATTGTCCAGCCATGACTTTCTGTTCCAGAGGATTATAAATAAGAGGAACACAAAGGCCAACTTCCCTCAATCATCCATCACAAGGAGTAAAACCAAAGAATATAGTTCTGCAGAACAAGATTGTTGAGCATCACAAAATAGAAAGTGGCTGTAAGAAAAGAGGTAAAGCATTGAAAATCCCATTTCCACCATCAGGGCAATAATTAAGAGTTTCCAAATAAACTAAAGATGTTACAAATCTGCCTGAAAGAGGACATATGTCTATATCGTCCTAATGCAGTGAGGAGGAGAGTTTGAGTGGCCAAAGACTCTCCAAGGATCACAGCTGGAGAATTGCAGAGATTAACTGAATCTAATTTTAGTATTAAAATATATTAAAAATACTAAAATGAGATGCAGAAATGTATGCACTATATAAAATTACATATATAAAAAGTTCTGTCATGAAATTCTAGATGGAGGAGGGTAATAGGTTCTAACTCAATCTGATATAATTACATCATTATTCACATGGCCCAGCTGATTGGTTCATTTCGTATCAGCAGACAATGAGCTTTCTGCTAAACATTCAAATACTTGGCTAGCGCTTACTGGAGTAGTGCTTAAAGGGGTAGTTCACTTCCAGAACAAAAATTTACAGATAATGTACTCACCCCCTTGTCATCCAAGATGTTCATGTCTTTCTTTCTTCAGTCGTAAAGAAATTATGTTTTTTGAGGAAAACATTTCAGGATTTCTCTCCATATAAATGGACTTCTATGGTGCCCCTGAGTTTGAACTTCCAAAATGCAGTTTAAATGCAGCTTCAAAGGGCTCTAAACAATCCCAGCCAAGGAATAAGGGTCTTATATAGCAAAACGATCGGTTATTTTCTAAAAAAAAAAGTATAATTTATATACTTTTTAACTTCAAATGCTTGTCTTGTCTAGCTCTGCATGAGCTGTTTTTTCTGGTTCAAGACAGTTAGGGTTGGTCTAAAAACTCCCATCTCATTTTCTCCTCCAACTTCAAAATCATCCTAAATCGTCCTACATCGCTGTTTTGCGGTTTTTTGTATAGGGCATTTGATCTTCTTTGCATGTTCACTTTGTAAACACTGGGTCGGTACTTCTGCAGCAATGTTGGATGATTTTGCAGTTGGAGGAGAAAATGAGATGGGAGTTTTTCAACATACCCTAACTGTTTCGAATGGGACTACACAGAGTACGCATGCGCATTGCAGAGCTACACAAGACGAGCGTTTGAGGTTAAAAAGTATATAAATTTTTTTTTTTTAAGAAAATGACCGATCGTTTCGCTAGATGAGACCCTTCTTCCTCGGCTGGGATCGTTTAGAGCTGCATTTAAACTGCATTTTGGAAGTTCAAACTTGGGGGCACCATAGAAGTCCATTTTATGAAGAAAAATCCTGAAATGTTTTCCTCAAAACAATGAAGAAAGAAAGACATGAACATCTTGGATGACAAGGGGGTGAGTACATTATCTGAAAATGTTTGTTCTGGAAGTGAACAACTTCTTTAAGAAACCCTCCACCTTCCCCAGCTCCACCTGTATATAGATCTGCTAATGGGGTAATTTCATGTATGTTATATATGGGGGTTGTTTCATATAAGTTATATGTGCAGCAGGAGTATTTCCTACATGTTCACAGAGCATGTCAGTTTCAGAGGGTCCACTGAACCATTTCTCAGACCAATAAATAAATAAAAAGTATGCAAGATACACTAGCATCTTATCCGTATTCCATTACCAACTATGAGTGACATTCTGTCTCCACACGCATCTTGGAAAAGGAAGCAGAAGAAGAACTGGATGTGCCTGTGAAGAGGCTCTAAAAGATGACACAGACATCTGTGGATGTACATTAAGTATCAGAGCACAAGACTAGAGCTACTTTTACAACTCTATCTTTTCCCTCCTGCAAAAACACTGAACTGACCGGTTTTTTTTTTTTTTTTTTACTTCAAACAACACTGTCTTGTATGGTAGGAGGCTACAAACTTTTAGCATTCTTCAAAAACCAGCATTCTTTTTTAAGAAAATGCTTTGAGGAGAACAGAGCCACCCCATTGGATAAGGAACACTGAATAAATGAAATATTTAAAGTATTCAGTTCATGTCTACGTACAATGGAATGTGTGATTAAGACAAGCTCATTAGCTGAGAGTCCAAATCATTTCTCAAAACCGTGGATGAAAGGAGAAACTATCCTAATTAGCTGAGAACTGCTCACATTAGAGCCACTTATGTCATAACAAAGAAGTAAAAAATGGTGATGCCTTTATAGCAAAAAGTAAAAATAATAAACCTCATGGCCTCTTATTTTTCACAACATCTTTCTTATTCCTTTGAAGAAAATCTGGCATACAGATAAAAGTCAAAACAACATAATAACCAGTCAAAACATGCAGTCAAGCTCATCTACAGTCAACCAGCTAACTTATTACATTTATAACCCACTGAAAATGAAATGGGTTATAAAAAAAATCTATTTGGTGAACTAAGTGTCATATTGGAATGCAACTTCCATTTTTGTTTTAATAGAAAAATGTATGACATGAATCTTTTATTTAAATGTTTCCCCTGAGGTCCAATTAAAACGAAAGTAAAGGGTTTTTCACAACAACAACAAAAAAAAAAAAAAAAGGAAAAAAAGTCAATCTAATTTTTTATGAACACATTCATATTTGGGAACTGAACTGTCCTTTATTCACCCAACATCTAAAACTCTTTTACTTTTGAGTAAAAAACTGACTTAAAGTCCTTGATTTTTCATATTCATGCTGGCTTTACTATTTTTCTTTTCGTACTGTTTAAAAAAAGGGGCAAGTTACACAATCAAACAAAATTGATCAGAAAGTGCCTTCATAATAACATAAGGGAAGTCCATTAATGTTTCAGGGATGTCTAAATGATGGCATGAGAGTGAAAAGAAAGGTTGAGAGATGAAAGGAAGGGAGAAGCAGTTGGTTTTTGATCTGTGAAGATTTACAAGGCAACATGAGACACACAAACAACTGTTCTTGGACACTAAGGACAACTGTTTACCAGAGACAGACTGCTATCTTACTTTTTTTTCATCAATGTTAGGCAGGCTTGATTGTTTGACTGTTGTTTTTGTGCTAGCAAAAAAGAAATCACAAAATCCTTTGCACAACAGAGATTTTAGTAACTTTCCACTGCAGCTTTAAGGCACTAAAAATAATGAAAAACTCAGCACAGTATGAACAGTGTGAGACATCAATGTAACAATTTCTTAAGAAAACAAGTGTGAGTCTTTATTTCTGAAAACTAAAAAAAAAAAAACGTGTCTTTTTTCTGAAAACAAAATCTGAGAAGCAGGAGACTTGCGTACAAGTTTCAATTACATAAAGCGTGAGAAATTTCTATGTGTGAAGGAATGGTGAGATTTCAGCAATGCCTAACAGGTGTGACATTCTGTCATCGTTTCAGGTTGGCATCTCACTCAGGTTTGGGTTGAGTTGAGGTTAAGAATGGTAGGTAGAGCTTGTTCTTTGAAGACCTCAGCTATACTCAGAGCAGGATGCAGATTCTGCTGGCAGGATATATGGTACAGCATGTCTAATTTGAGCCCGAGGCGGCACACCCACAGACCACCCACAGTCCGTTCATGGACCTTCTGATGCTTACTGCACACAAAAACGCCAAGCGCTAACTGAAAACCATCCGTTTCAATTTTATTGACTGGATTTACACAACTTTTGAGTGCGCCAGTCTGCCAAAGTCATGTTGGCAAGGTACTGAGTTGAGCACGTTTGAGGAAGAACTAGTCACTGGTTTGCTGGACTCGAGTTTTATTTGAGGCATTTAGTAGCAATTAAACAAGAATCCACAAGCAGAACTGACTATTTTGCTTTCTCATATCTGTATCAGCGTTACATCTGTAAAATAAACTGTACACTGGAAAAAAAATGGCATAGAAGCAATTTTCCACTAGTAAATTTTACAAATGATTACACATTGAATTAAATGTAAAAATTTTAAGTAGAAAAACTTAAAGTATTTTCTTGTAAAATGTACTCCAATAATCTTTGTTTTATTTAAAACTTCTTTACAATATACATGTGTTATGGCACTCTTGTGAATGCACGTTGAAGACTGACACGAAAGAGAAGAAATTGTTGAATTAAGTTCTTATTTTTGTTTTCGTTGCGCACAAAAAGTATTCTAGTAGCTTCATGACATTACGGTTGAACCACTGATGTCTCATGGACTATTTTATCAATGTCCTTACTATACCTTTCGTGCCTTTCGTGTCAGTTGTGTTGCTGTCCATGCAGGGTCAGAAAGCTCTCAGATTTAATCAAAAATAACATAATTTGTGTTCCAAAGATGAACGAAGATCTTACGGGTTTGGAACAACATGAGGGTGAATAATTAATGACAGAATTTTCATTTTGGGGTGAACCATCCCTTTAAATTAAAACTTAATGTGAAAATAGAGTAAATACACAATTAAATATCCACTATTGACCCATACAAAATCTCTAATATCGGCTGATATCCAACATTAACAACTTAATGTTAATATATTTCCAAGTACAAATTGGCATAAAAAGCGTGTGGTTGAGCACAGAAACAAATGTCTGATGAGGTGTCTGCTCTGGAAAGCAACAAGAGTTTTGGGATATGTTATGCACCAAGCAAACTGAGTCACCGGTACCTTTCTTCAGATGTTATTTTATGCATATATAACTTTACAAGCATACAGATTAGCATATAGAGAGCAGAGAAGATGAACAAACTGAGGGAGTGTGAAAAAGAACAAAAAGCTCCCTCCTTGTGAAGGCCCGAGGGCAGAGATGGTTAGCGTGACAGCCTTCCATCTCGTCAGACAGTGTCAAGCGCAAAACCGATCAGTCTTGTCAAATTTAGGTGCAAGAGCACATTTGCACGACGCCACTGGAAAACTGAAGGGTGTTTCATGACGCAGGCACAGCAGGGGTGGTAGACGCGCATGACGGCGCTCTGACATATTCTTGAAGTTCTGGCTTGGAAACCCAAAATAAACTGCCAAATTAAAACTAAATTATAGTTTTTAAATGATAAAAAAAAAACATACAGCTTTAATTACAGCATGCACACATATGACAAAAAGTGAAGTAACTGCAGTGTACTATAATTTCATTCACATTATCATACATAAGTTTGGGGTGAGTTAGAGGTTGTTTTTTTTAACTCTTTATTTAGTAAGGATGCATTAAATTAAGCACCACATCGGTTTTCAACACTGATAATAATAAGAAATGTTTCTTGAGCAGCAAATCAGCAAATGATTTCTGAAAGATTATGTGACACTGAAGACTGGAGTAACGATACTGAAAATTCAGCTTTGCATCACAGGAATAAATTACATTTTTAAAAATATTCATATAGAAAAATCTATTTTAAATTGAAATAATACACCATTTTGATTAAATAAATGTAGCCTTGGTGAATATTAGATACTTCTTTCCTGGTACCACTTTTGAACATTGTGTGTGTGTGTGTGTGTGTGTGTGTGTGTGTGTGTGTGTGTGAGAGAGAGAGAAATATTGTGATATTCTGATTTTGAAGACAAATTTCTGATGCCAAAATATTTAACACTGCTCTCGATTTGATGGATCTTCAGGGATTAGCTCACACACACACACACACAGAGGAAGAAATTATGTTGACAGCCACACACACAAAATAATTTCTTTCTGACAAGCAAGGCCAAAACCTTAGGCCATCAACTTCATTTTTGCAAAAAAGATCCACATAAAATCTACATGAAATCATGCCGGAATATGTAAAGGCCTCAATCTCAGAGAAGCAGGGCTGGACCCTTGAGAAAAGCTATAATCCTCTTTATGCGGCTTCATCGCCTGAGCCAGATTCATTCTGAACGTTTCAGACAGACCGGTACTGTGACTCATCATCGCTGGTGGAGGGAGGCGCAAGCGTTTAACAGAACAGCCCGCAGCGGAGGGCATGAATGCGTTTAGTGGAACAGCCCTAAGGACAGCTGCTGATGGCTCCGTGCAGATAGCCACAGTTTGCTCATTTACTAAGGAGATTTTCCTCGCATGTTTTATTATTTATTCTTCGTTGCTAATGCACCGAATGTCCATCAACTCTAGGCGTGGCATGTGTCTGGAGGCTTCTTGTCAAAGTGTGTCCCTAGAGACATTTGCACGCCCACACACAGTATCCATGTCTCAATACATATCTCTGTCATACCGCATTCTACAGCTGTAAGTGGCAGTGACTAACGGTTGTTGGTGAGCGTCCACTTCCATACAGTCTTTCTCAAATATTTTTATCTGTCATACTGTTGGTTGGGATGTCTGCTGATCCGAAATTCCTAATGATTCAACATGGTGTGTCATTCAAAGCTGTGACACGTAAGACCCGCCTCAGTGAGCACGGGTAGAAGACTAAAGCCTGTGACACACCAAACCAACATCAAAGAAAGCAGTGACGAAAGCCGACCTTGTTGCCCCCGAACACACCGCAAACAAGCAACAGCCAACTGGCACATATACATTCTGCGCCTGTGTGAGAGGAAATACCTGTCTATACCAACAGGAGTAAGGAAGCCAGTTTCTGCCACAGAATAAAAATTTTTTTACGGATTATTGTGACTTTTTCTCTCACAATTCTGACTTTTAATTCTAAGAAAATTCTCAGAAAGGAAACAAGACAGAATATCAACTCAAAATAACAAGATATAAATCCAGAACTGCCTGAAATCGGTGTTTACATCTCACAGTTCTGTTTTTTGTTCCCACCACAAACTAACAAACAATAAAATTAAATTGCGACAATCTTAATTATTTTCTTCTCAGAATTGTTATATTATAATTATAGAGTCTATATCTTGCAATTGCACATTATAAACTCACAATTGTGTGATATAAATGTTTGCGATTGTAAGTAAACATCTCACAGTGTTGACTTTTTTCTCAGAATTGTGAAAAAAAAAAGTCAGAATCGTGAGGTAAAAAGTCGCAATTACCTTTTTTTTTTCTACAAGCTTCCATACAGGAGTCTATTTTCATCAAGGGAAAAACGAGAATAGGATTGCGGGTATACAAACCGTACAAAGCAGTACTTGTTTACCATTATGAATAGGAGTTTGTATTCACTTTCTTCATTCCAGATAGCCATGTTATTATGAAAATATTCACATATCGGAATGTTGAGGTAAGAAGATGACGTAAAATTAGAAAAGCACTCTTGAGTTTGTCATTTTCTTTCTTTCATCAATTTCATATTTCTTGTGCACTGGTTCACTTGTGTACTGCCAATCACAGTGATCTCAAGATGCTCCTTCAGCTAAAAGGCCACCTATTGGGTCCAACTACTGCTGATGGTGAAGAACACATTGCAAAAACTGGGCTGACAGAAGCTCAATGATGGCCCAACTTAGGCCATGTGTCACCACAATTAGAAAATCACATTTAGAAAAACAAATTGTTAAAGTATAATGTGGTAGCGTCTGTTTACCTTGTGCTGTTCCTGGCTGTGTGTAGCACCTACAGCTCTGCAGATCAGTTCTAAAGGATCCCAGTATTAAACGTTAGTAGCTACAATACAGTAAGACAGTATTAAAAGGGAGTTGGATACTGTTTGAAGATTCAGATTAGACTAAAAAGGAGTTTACATAGAAATTTTCAAGGCTTAGGTCTCTAAAAATCAGCATGTTTAATTCTAAAAACTCAGAGGAACAGCCAGAAGCTAAATTCTATCTGATTTTGGGTCCAAAAAACACCTTATTAACCTTATTATATAACTTTATAAACACATTACTATAAGCAGACCTCAAGGTAGAACTAAAAAAAGTATACCTGTCCCTTTAAAGGTACACTGTGGTTCAAACATACAATTGCAAGTTATTTGTTCATTTCTAATGAAAAACTTTCCGTAGTGTACCTTTAAGTAAACATGTTTACTTCTACCACCTCGTTTATACACACTTCATGCAAGACCATTTGAACTTCTTGTGAAAGAGGAATCGTCAAATCTCAACAGGCTGACCCACCCCAACTCTACACTTGGTACACACAGGTTTTTGAAACATACTTCAGAGCAAAATGTAAGTCTTTAAAAAAAAAAATCATTGAAGCCTCCAAAAGGCTTTCAGAACAGCAGGGGGGGCTTCTCAACCGAGCATCACATTGAACAGAGATGTCTTCATAGCCACAAAGAGTTGCTCGCCCCTCCTGTTCCCAAGCAGGCTTCAATGACAGAATCTACAGAGAGAGTTTCATTGAAGATAGGGAGTTTGTTCATCGATGAAGTGGAGACTTATATCAAATCCACTGTTAGAACATAATTCAATGGAGTAATAAAGCTGCCACACAAAGAACACAACAGAGGCAGGAGCACAGCACTTACAAAAGAGAATCTGATGTTTTGCCAGAGCCTAGTGCATGTGACTTCTGAGTTGTGCTGCTCAGGTGATTAATGCAAGTCCAGCTCGAGTCACTTCCTGCCATTGCCACTATTTGTCTCGGTCCTGAATAAAAAAAACAATGGCAAAATTAAAAAGATTGAGGAAACTATTATTTTCATCAGCTAATTAGATTAAAAATATTTAACTAAATGCAAGGAAAATTATGGAATGCAAATTATGCAATGAAAAATAAAATGACATAAAACTACATTGGAATCAGAAACAGACAGAATGTTTGGATCACTCAGTTAACTGATAGGAATTATTAAAGGAGCTACTGTTAAAGTTCGAACAAACAACAATATATACAATTCTGTTATTTTATTTGTTTAATCAATTCAGTATGATTTTTCACACTGCATGGAATCATTTACAATATTCAGACTAATATTCAGATAAGGGATCAAAATGAAAAATGGGGTTGGAATAACATTTCAGCATTGCAGACAGTAAAATATAATTACTGGCTACAGTTTCTGACACTCAATTTCCAAATCCGTGCTTGGATTCACTGTGCAAATGCCAGCAGAGTTAGTGCTGAATCAGGAAAATAACCACAGTAAACATGTCAGTGTTGGGATAATTCATAAAGCTCTCTGTTATCATCATCCCCCACACAGACGCAAACACACTTACGCTAATTTCCCATAAGTCTATTTAGTATGCCTATTATATCAGTTTTATGTGTGTGCATATGTTTTGAGTGATGGGTTGAAAATGTCATTCTGTGATTATTTTGGGAGGGAAAAAAAGCTCAAAAATGTCCTATAAAATTAATTGAATATAAAATGGACTTTTCTATCAGTTAAATGGATCATTACCCTGAAACCCCTTCAAGCAGGTAAATCAGTGGCTAATACTTTCAACTCGACTGGATGCCAGCCAAGTTTAATGAACCATGATTACAATTTGAGCCAACACATTGCATACCTCGCTCTGAAATTCTTCATGAATAGTAGTCAATACAGTAAAAAAAAAAAAAATACACAATCAAATCCCCACAAGTATCATCATGCTGTACCTCATTATTTTCACCAACAGATTCTTGTTTGACATTTGTCATTGGTACCTGTTAAAAAATGAATGAACTCGTCTCCATGGTGACAATCAGTCACTAGTGATAACTGTGTAACAAAAGAAAGGTGATGGCAGCCATTCAAAGGAGAATCCAATTAAGGGTTCAGGATAGAGAGCTCAGACCCCACATAGGAAACTTTTAGAAAGCTGCTCAGCAGATGTCAGGAGGTTATTACAACCCTACATTACCACTCTGCTCTCATTAATACTATAGATATGCATTGCATACCTAACAGGGTACATTTTCTTAAAGTGACCTTCTTCTTGGTCCCCTTGAGCAAGAAAGTAGGACCCCATGTGATCTAGCTGGCTCTAAAACTCACTATGTCATAGCAGATTGACAGATACGCTATAAATCATCTTGAGTATAGATTAGGATTGTTACACGACAATGTAAATGCAAATTTCTTTATTTTGATACTGTAGCTAATATACTATTAAATATCTGCTATAAAGTAATAGCCTATAAAAAGCTACTAGTAAAATATATTCATAATAATATCACACTGTATGCTATAAAGTAATCTTGTGTATATATTAGGACTGTCACAATACCAAAGGTTCAGCACACAATACTAATAGAAATGTAATTTCATGATGACAAAAACTAATATTCTTTTGAGTAGGCTCCTTCATTTAAAATTATCAAATGATAATTTTAAATGAATAAATGAATGAATAAATAAATGAATAATTTTTTTTAAATGAATAAATTTTTAATAAATGACACTAATTTATAAAAAAAATGAATAAAATATAATTAAAAAAAACTAAATTTAAATTAAAGTAAAATACCATTACACCCCTAATAAATATATATAAATATATATATTTATTAGGGGTGTAATGGTATTTTACTTTATTTAATTTAAATTTAGTTTTTTTTTATTATATTTTATTCATTTTTTTATGTTAAACTTTGTGTTAAACTGCATTAAATTACTTTTTTTCCCCATATCAATCTACACTCCATAATGCCAAAGCAAAAACAGAACTGTCACAACTTTGTAAATTTATAAAAAATAAAAAAATCTGAAATAAGTATGTTGCATAAGTATAACCCTTAACTCAGTACTTAGCTGAAGCACCTTTATAGCCTCAAGTCTTTTTTGTTTTGACAAGCTTTGCTCATCAGCATTTGGCAATTATCTGCCATTCTTCTCCTCACCTGTTCACCTCTCAAGCTCTGTCGGGTTGGATGGGGGCAGACGCACATTTTCAGGTTTCTCCAGAAATATTTGATTGGGTTCATGCCCAGGCTGTGCCTGGGCCACTCAAGGACATTCACAGAGTTGTCTATAAGCCACTCTTGCTGTGTGTTTAGGGTCATTGTCCTGTTGGAAGGTGAGCCTTCTGCCCAGTCTGAGGTTCTGAATGCTCTGGACTGGGTTTTCATTAAGGCTATCTCTATATTTTGGTGCATTGAGCTTGTCTTCTACTGATGAGTCCCTCAGTCCCTGTCGCTGAAAAACAGCCCCACAGCATGAGGCTGCTACCAGCACACTTTACTTTTGGGATGGTTCTCTGCAGGTGATGAGCAGAGCTGGTTTCCTTCAAACATGATGCTTAGAATTGATGTTCAGACCAGAGAATCTTGTTTCTCAGAGTCTGAGGGTCCTTTAGGTGCTTTTTTGCAAATTCCAAGTGGGTTTTTGTGTCTTCACTGAGGAGAAGATTGAGTCTGGCCACACTGACATAAAGCCCAGATTGGTGGTCTTATTGTTCTCCCATCTGCATATATGATCATGGAACTCAACTAGAGTGACCATCAGCTTCTTGGTCATCAGTCTAGACAAGGCCCTTCTCCATCAGTTGCTCAGTTTGGCCAGGAGGCCAGCTCTAGGAAGATCCCTAGTAGTTTCAAACGTCTTCCATTATGGATAATGAAGGCTACATGATTCTGTGAACCTTCAATGCAGCAGAATTTTTTCTGAACTCTTCCCCAGGTGTGTGTCTTGACGCAAACCTGTTTCTGAGCTCTGCATGCAGTTCTTTTGACCTCAGGGCTTGGTTTTTGATCTGATATGCATTTTCAGCTGTTAGACCTTTATAAAAGATGTGTGTGCCGTTCCAAATCATATCCATTCAATTGAATTTGACACAGGTTAACTTCCCTCAAAGTGTAGAAACATCTACAAACAATAGGAATGCTCCTGAGCTAAATTTCAACTGTCCCAGATAAGGGTTTGAATACTTATGCAATGGAATCATTTATGTTTTTTTATGTATAATAAATTTGCAAAGATGTTAAAAACCTGTTATTTGCTTTGCCATTATGGTGTGTGGAGTGTAGATTGTTGTGGGGGGGGGGGGGGGGTAATTTAAAGCGGTTTAACGTAAAGCTGCAACATAACAAAATGTAAAAAAAATGAAGGGGTTTGAATACTTCTGCAAGGCACTATATATATATATATATATATATATATATATATGAAATGACCTGACGATTTATAAAAATTTCTTTAACTTTAAACTTCTGATTCAATCAGAGCTATGATGGTGGCCGGGGAAAATAACAGTAACCTTTTCAATAATCCAATAGTCACTTTTCATGGTCCATCAAATCTCAAAAGACAAAATAAATTGCCATGATAATATTTTGCAAACTGAATATTCAGTTACAGCAGATGTCATAATACAGAATGTCATTTCATGTTGGCTTTAAATTAACATGTGGAAATAAATATAAATCTCTAAGGAGAATTTTAAAAGAAATTCTACATCATAATACATCAGCAATTATGATAAAGGCAGACACAGTACTTTGCATAATGTTTACAATTTAAATTAAAATGTCCTGTTGAGACCACAGACGAGTGGTACTACACCTATGAAACACTTGATGGCACACAAGAGAGTGCTTGGTGGAAATGTGGAACAGAAAGCTTCCAATCTAATATTTCATCTGTATTGGCACCTCAAACGCATAAACAAACAAACACACACACACACACACACACCATGGATGGCTGCAGTGGCTTGTGACCTGATCCTGGCCTTGGCAGTTTTGACTGTCAGCTTGGCTTGAGTTTTAAAGGAAGTGGCACTGCTGTAAGTGCATACATGAGTGACACAGACCCTCAGGCCAAGCTAGTCTAGAGGGATGAATGCAGAAAGAGAGAGAAAGAGTGAGAGCACTTCCTCTCTATACTTATGTTTCATCTGCCTTTCATATTACTGTATATGCCTATAAAAGTCATGATTCGACTCAGTGGCTGTTTGGGGGATTTAAATAAGGTGCCAGTTATGCTTTTAGTCAGGCAACTTCACCATCTTAAATGTATATTTATATACATGGAGACTGTAAGATTTAAAATAATATTAATAATAATTAATTAATCAATAATTTTAAGCCTGGTTCAGACTACATTATTTTTTTCTTTGTCGGTTACGAAAGCCATTGTGCCAGATTGACTCATAAAAAACTTGTCGTGTCGTGAACGAGAAACACGTCAAGACTACACGACGCTACCCGATCATTCCTCACTTGCCATCTTTAATGACGTGCGTGCTTTCATCGATAGCACGGGACTAAACAGGTGGTGCCAAGTGGTATCCAGGTACAGAAACCAAATAATCAAATGTAAAATAGTATTGCATAGTCTTCACTGTATAAATTAAATATAGATTTATTCTTGTTAAAACTACAAAGTAATTCAGTAAAGAGCAGTGAGTGATTTTCTCTCATTTAATTTCTCGGAATAACGTTAAGGACACCGACAGCAGCTAAAGTAGGCGTGGTCATTTTAAGAGACAACTTAAACAGGGCAAATTAGCAAATTAGCGCCAGAGCACAAATCCAAAACAGCGTCAATGGGCGTGGAAATTTCTGCGGGTGATTTACTAACAACACGCCAATGAAAGAACACAGATGCAACACCTTATTTACATATCGACCAACGCAATATACCAAGCGCAGCGCAAATTAGAGTAGAGTAATTGCAAATAAAGAAATAAATAAGCCACAATGCTTTGAAAAGAACCAGAGACCTAAATATGAAGCTAGAAGTTGCAAGAAGTTTTGATATACCTGGTATTGTGTGACAGTTGAGGGTTCCAAATCGTCTTTTATTTCCTGAAGCAAATTAAAAATAACATGGCTTGGCAGACAATGTTTTCATGTTCGTATACATTTTAAAATCTTGCTAATTACCTATAAAGCCCTGAATGGTTTAGCACCTCATTATTTGAGTGAGCTCTTCTTGTCACACTATAGTCCTTCATGTCCGCTGCGATCTCAAAACTCTGGCCATTTGATAATACCTAGAATATCAAAATCAACTGCGGGCGGGAGATCCTTTTCCTATTTAGCGCCCAAACTCTGGAACAATCTACCTAACACTGTTCGGGAGGCAGACACACTCTATCAGTTTAAATCTAGATTAAAGACCCATCTCTTTAACCTGGTTTACACATAACACACTAATATGTTTCTAATATTCAAATCCGTTAAAGGATTGTTAGGCTTTTATTAGGTCACCCGGAGCTGGGAACACTTCCCATAACACCCGATGTACTAGACGGCCATTGGGACAAGACCACGGGAACCAGATGAGTCCTCTGCACAATCTGACTTTGCTGTAGCCTAGATGTAAACTGCTGGTTTTGTCTGGCCAGAGGAGAACGACACTATTTCGACACACTATTTCCCCGTTTAAATGCTGTAAAGCTGCTTTGACAATTTGCATTGTAAATAGCACTATACAAATAATGGTGATTGATTGATTGACTGACTGATGTTCTTCTTGCATTCCAAATAAATTAAAACATGTGGAAAAAATCCTCTCCCTTCTACCATGCACTCTCTGTTCTCTGCGGTGCCTCCTCCTAGCAACAATAATTGAAGCCATTTCAAGTGCAAAATAAATTAAGACATGTTTTTTGGGTGTTAAATAATGGCACAAATACCTATAATTTGACGAGCGTAAACCTTAATAAATCTCGTTGTGTGATTCATTTGAATACTCTCCTCCCATAAATTTTGCATCTGAAAGGGAAACTCCAACAAATACATATTCATATTGTTAGGCTGCATTTATTAGGTCAACCGGAGCTGGGAACACTTCCCATAACACCCGATGTACTAGACGGCCATTGGGACAAGACCACGGGAACCAGATGAGTCCTCTGCACAATCTGACTTTGCTGTAGCCTAGATGTAAACTGCTGGTTTTGTCTGGCCAGCGCAAAATAAATTAAGACATGCTTTTTTGGGTGTTAAATAATGGCACAAGCTTTTCGTGTCTTTTTGTGTTTGTATGTTTCACGAGTTCACATATAATCAAACGGAGTAAAGGTTATGCGTATATGGCGTATATGGCGTGCTGTCCAGGGAGAGGGCTCCGAGCCCGGGGCTCGAGCTCGGTGTTTGGCCTGGCCTCAAAGTGCTCCCCGAGTGCTTCTCCCCGTGTGGGGGTAGAACGGGCTAAAGGTGTGGAGTCGGGGTGGTGGAGGGATGCTGAAAGTCGAGATAATGGAGGTAGGACGTACTTGGTAATTTATAGGAGATTTCTCGTGCACTGATTGGATAAATAGTGTAATTACTAATGATTAACTGGCCGTGTAAATTATCTGTGCGTGCTCCTCCCGAAATTTGTTTATAAAACATCACTTAAAATGGCAAGGTGTTATTGTTTGTTCAGGTGCAGGAGGATGCGAAGGAGAGCTTGGTTCGTAGTTTGCACGCTGTCTGTGAGGCGCAACGGTTCTTTCGCATCTTATGCTTTAAACTCTTTTGAATGTTTAAATTGGCAATGCTTAAAAAAACATGCAGTTGTTAAGGTTGTGTGACGATGCGCAGCAGTGGTCCATCAACTGTCCTGAGCGGGTTTTTTAAGGCTGCCCCACAGTGTTGTATAAATATGACCCATCTTCCTTAATAAAGTTGAAAATCTTATGCTAGTAAACTGGCTCTGTGTCTGTCTGTGGCTGCTTCTGCTACACACCACAGGGGTTGGTGCACCGGTTTCCAATTGATGATCAATAGCTTAAAGGCTACAGAAAGTCTACCTGAACATTAACAGCTCTGGGGGCTCGTCCGGGATTTGGACCCAGGACCTCTCCCAAATTGGGGCCCCCTGCTGCCAAGAAGCCAGGTGCCTTTGAGTTTAGAGATCAATAGAGTTCCTCTGCAAAACATGTGTAAAATAAAAGTCTCAACCTTTTCATTTTTCAATCAAAAGAGCTGAACAGGAACTTTTTTATTGAAACTGTATGCATGTAAGTGTGAAAGGGTTGACAGACTTTTGTGAGTGGGTTAATTGAAAGAAAGAGGGTGCAGTCAGAGGTTAGACAGATAGCAGCGACCTCAAGCCCATGATAAGCAAAGCTTCATTAAGATAAGGCCCAACACCCTGCCTCTGATCAGGGCCCATGACTCCAGTGATAACCAGCGTCTTTCTGTCTCCCTCTATCTGTCTGCAGACGAGAGGAGAGCCTGAAAAAAATTCTTTAAAACTTAACATAAGCTCCCCAAGAGCTTGTAATCTCCAGATGACATGAAATAAAGTTTTTTTTTTTTTTAAAGTTTGAGTATTTGACCTTCAAAACATACTTTTACAACA
>JAFVLL020040458.1:0-10043 GCA_021397915.2 Tor tambroides
AGAGGATAAATTAGAAAGTAGTTGTACACAGCATTAGTTTGGCTTCTTGGTCTAGAATTGGACAATAAAAGCTGAGAACAGCTGTGTCATTAGCACCTGGCATGAACACGGCCACTGGAGCCCAATTACTAAAGGTTACGGCAGCTTTACCATTTGCTTCGCACAAGCCTGAACACAGGGGACATGGGTTTAAACACCTCAGCTTATGTGTTTAGAAGATAAATGTTCCAATTTCTCCGAAAAGTCTATGCCACCTGAACCACATGAGATCTTACAGCCAGAACAAACAGTCTTGCAGAGCATGGAACTTTTATAGAAGTTGGGTTTAAAATGGGGAATGTCTATATATTCAAATCTGTAGCTCTGTTAAATGAATTGCAGCATATAAATGTGGGCTTGAATGTACATAAATGTGAATCTGTGCGAGAGGTATGTGTTTATTACTGTCGCCAAGTCCAGCGGTGTCTGGCCCTCCTGATTCTTCATGGTGGGGTCGGCCCCGTGGGCCAGCAGCAGAGCGCAGAGCTGCGTGCGGCCCTTCTGCGCAGCCTCATGGAGGGGTGTGAAGGCCCATTTATCAGTGGCATTTACACAGGTGTTATACTTGATCAGCAGGGCCGCAATGTCCACATGCTGGAAGGGAAGACAGAGGCTTATTACTGACAAAATGATTCTACAACCTACAATCTTTAAAGCCTGGATGTTAATTAAAAGGAAGCATAGCTCTCTCTGTAGCAGATCTGCTTGGTGTAAAAGATTCAGACGCTAATTGCCATCACCATCACTAAGTGATATCTTTAGTGGTCCATACAACTCGTCTAAAGCCATACGATTTTCATCGAATATTCACTGAAAATATTGACATTTGCCCTAGCTCTACTTAGCGAGTGAATAATAAATAGTAGCAATGTTCCATTTGTGAAACAAATGACTCTGAGTGAATCAAATGTGCATAATTATACATAAAATGTACATAAAGAAATAGTAGCAATGTTCCATTTGAATGAAATGATTGATTCTTTTGAGTGAATCAATTTTTATTTATTTTTTTCTCAATATATTGGATGATAAAATCAGTCTAAATGATATGTTCATGATTTGGGCTAATACAATTCTCAATTTCAAAACGCTGGAGGCAGAAATTAACAGCTGACTAGAGGAAAATTATCAGTCAATACTGAATTTTGAATTGGCTTTTATTTTAAAAATTAAAATGAAAACTGAATATCCAGTTTAATTTTTTTGTCATTTTTTTAATGTGCTTTTGTCATTTTTATGAGTTTATTTTAAGAAATATAAATTTTCAATGTACTAATATATTTAATTTTTGTTTTAGTTTTAATTTTTTAGTTCAATGAGTAATTTTAGTATTTATTTGAGTTAGTTGCCAAAGCAACAGTTCTCATTTCTGTTCATTTTTTTTTTCATCTAATATCCTTTTTATTATTGTTATTATTATTATTATTATTTCTATTAACAAAAATGTTATTTAATAGTTTTGGTTAACAATAATAACACTAAGCATGACACCATGAGGTTGCATAAATAATGACAAAACGTAAATTTTTAGATTGGTTCTCATATGCCTTTTAAAGAGAGAGTCTTTCTCATTAGCAACAGAGAGCACAGGGCAAAACAAGCTTGTTTTCTGGCCAACTCTTGAGTTGTAGTGCACAGTGTGAGCGGCTGAGATGTCCTGAGCCGCCCTCCCATCAGCACCAGTGACTGTATGGAACTGCGATCAGCTGGCTGTGTTTATTGAGCGCTGACAGCCTCTACACAAACAGGCCGCATATGAACAGAGGGAGGCGCACTCAAGGTCAGCCAGCATCGGCCGGCCGCCAGCTCTCCTCTAGCCAATCAGCAAAGCTTGGGCAACCTGCCACTCCGTTCACAGCCAATCAGAATCTCACAGCTCCCGTCACAGAGGTCCTGTTTCTTGGACGGCAACAGAGAGCGTATGCGAGTATGGTCGAGGGCCGGAGTCTGGCTAGTTCTGATCCAACATGTTTATGTAACTGCAATCTGCTCCTATCCATCTGTATGGTCTAATCACATCCCTTTAGACCTCCACAGGGCAGAGACACTGATAAATACCTCCAACTACCATCACCTGAAATGGGTTTCCCTGAATTTGCTTGATTTGATTTCCAGAAAGAGTCAAATCCTGTATTAGAAGTGTTCTATGCCACGTGGATTAAAGCTCATCTGGGTTGCGGCTTGCAAACGGCAACATCTCGGCATCTGGGTTGTTCGCGAGTGGAAATGCAAGTGAAACCACCTGAAAGAATCATGAGCCGCAGCAACGCATTAAAAGTGCATAAGCCAAGGTTCTGCTGGCAGAACAAATACAGATGTCCAAACACTTTTTGCATACAGTCACACACTGATTTTCACAGGAAGTGAAAACAAAGTGCTGTATCAAAGCACAGAGAGGTTCAGGTGAAGGTTTACACTTGTTCTGAGAGGAAAAAAACCCTGTTTCGTTTTCAGAAGCAAATACATGGATTATTCAGGGTCTACATCTGTTTGTGTGTGTCTGAGGTAACCACAGCACGGTTCCCTGCCAGACCTGACATGACACCGGAGGCATGACATGTGTTGGCTTAACAGATGTCTGCATGTAATCCCAGTCTCAATGAAATATTCCTCTTTTTAATCAGCAATTGCACTCACCCCGTATGAGGCTGCGTTGTGGAGGGGAATAAGGCCACCTTTGTCCTGCGCGTTGACGTCCGCCCCATGCTCAAGTAAATACTCCGCTACCTCCAGATTGTTATAGCCAGCTGTGGAGAAAAGGATGCAGAGAAATGTAAATCCATCCGCCCACGAACCATCTGGTATCAAACACAAGCACCAATCCATATCATATACGGTTCAGAGTGTTTTTGAAACTTTGAAAACTGAAAAAAAAATAAGCGTTTTTCCACTGTGGCACACCACAACTGAAGCTATTATACAATAATAAAGTAACTACATTGAGGAGATCCTTTAATAATAGCCATAACTTATAAAGTAGTTATCAGGAGTGTGCAATTGAGAATTATTACAAACTTGAACACCGTGAAATTAATTTACATGACGGTGAGAATCACATTTACATCTAAATGTTAATGAATCTACATGGAACTCAACCCAAACCCCAAATCATCTTTTTTTTCAGGCAGATTTACTGAACAGAAAATGTTTGTGTACAAGTCTAAGGTCCAACAGAAGCAAAAATCAATCAATCAATCAATCAATCAATCTATGCATGCGTGTATATATATATATATATATATATATATATATATATATATATATATGTGTGTGTGTGTATATACAGGTGCTGGTCATATAATTAGAATATCATCAAAAAGTTGATTTATTTCACTAATTCCATTCAAAAAGTGAAACTTGTATAATGTATACATTTCATTCCACACAGACTGATATATTTCAAGTGTTTATTTCTTTTAATTTTGATGATTATAACTGACAACTAATGAAAACCCCAAATTCAGTATCTCAGAAAATTAGAATATTACTTAAGACCAATACAAAGAAAGGATTTTTAGAAATCTTGGCCAACTGAAAAGGTATGAACATGAAAAGTATGAGCATGTACAGCACTCAATACTTAGTTGGGGCTCCTTTGCCTAGTTACTGTAATGATAGTGGCATGGAGTGATCAGTCTGTGGCACTGCTCAGGTGTTATGAGACGGTTGCTCTGATAGTGGCCTTCAGCTCTTCTGGCATTTGTTGGTCTGGCATCATCGCATCTTCCTCTTCACAATACCCCATAGATTTTTCTATGGGGTTAAGGTCAAGCGGTTGCTGGCCAATTAAGAACAGGGATACCATGGTCCTTAAACCAGGTACTGGTAGCTTTGGCACTGTGTGCAGGTGCCAAGTCCTGTTGGAAAATGAAATCTGCATCTCCATAAAGTTGGTCAGCAGCAGGAGCATGAAGTGCTCTAAAACTTCCTGGTATACGGCTGTGTTGACCTTGGACCTCCAGAAAAACTGATGGATTATACCAGCAGATGACATGGCACCCCAAACCATCACTGACTGTGGAAACTTTACTGGACCTCAAGCAATGTGGATTCTGTGCCTCTCCTCTCTTCCTCCAGACTCTAGGACCCTGATTTCCAAAGGAAATGCAGAAATTGACTTTCATCAGAGAACATAACTTTGGACCACTCAGCAGCAGTCAGTCCTTTTTGTCTCGAGACGCTTCTGACGCTGTCTGTTGTTCAAAGTGGCCTGACACAAGGAATCGACAGCTGAAACCCATGTCTTGCATACGTCTGTGCGTAGAGGTTCTTGAAGCACTGACTTCAGCCGCAGTCCACTCTTTGTGAATCTCCCCACATTTTTGAATGGGTTTTGTTTCACAATCCCTCTCAGGGTGCGGTTATCCCTATTGCTTGTACACTTTTTTCTACCACATCTTTTCCTACCTTCGCCTCTCTATTAATGTGCTTGGACTGAAGCTCTGTGAACAGCCAGCCTCTTTTACCAATGACCTTTTGTGTCTTGCCCTCTTTGTGCAAGGTGTCAATGGTCGTCTTTTGGACAACTGTCAAGTCAGCAGTCTTCCCCATGATTGTGTAGCCTACAGAACTAGACTGAGAGACCATTTAAAGGCCTTTGCAGGTGTTTTGAGTTAATTAGCTGATTAGAGTGTGGCACCAGGTATCTTCAATATTGAACCTTTTCACAATATTCTAATTTTCTGAGATACTGAATTTGGGGTTTCATTGGATTGTCAGTTATAATCATCAAAATTAAAAGAAATAAACACTTGAAATATATCAGTCTGTGTGGAATGAATGTAAACATTATACAAGTTTCACTTTTTGAATGGAATTAGTAAAATAAATCAACTTTTTGATGATATTCTAATTATATGACCAGCACCTGTATATATATATATATATATATATGTGTGTGTGTGTGTGTGTGTGACATATGAGGACACAAATTTGTAATGACATGGGTATGACATAGGTATTACAAGAAGAAGATGATTTTTGAGGACATTTCCCCATGTCCCCATATTTCAAAAGGCTTATAAATCATACAGAGTGAGTTTTTTTGAGAATGTAAAAATGCACAAAGTTTCCTGTAAGGGGTAGGTTTAGGTGTAGGGCAACAGAAAATACGGTTTGTACAGTATAAAAACCGTACGCCCTATGGAATCTCCCCCACAATTCCACAAAAACAAACGTGTGTGTGTGTGTGTGTGTGTGTGTGTGTATATATATATATATATATATATATATATATATATATATATATATATATATATATATATATATATATATATATGTATATATACACACGGTATCTATGAGAGTAGTACACCCCTCACATTTTTGTAAATATTTTATATCTTTCCATGTGACAACGCTGAAGAAATGACACTTTGCTACAATGTAAAGTAGTGAGTGTACAGCTTGTATAACAGTGTAAATTTGCTTTCCCCTCAAAATAACTCAACACACAGCCATTAATGTCTAAACCGCTGGCCACAAAAGTGAGTACACCCCTAAGTGAAAATGTCCAAATTGGGCCCAAAGTGTCAATGACACATTGTATTACCATTATTTTCCAGCATTGCCTTAACCATCTTGGGTATGGAGTTCACCAGAGCTTCACAGGTTGCCACTGGAGTCCTCTTCCACTCCTCCATGACGACATCACGGAGCTGGTGGATGTTAGAGACCTTGCGCTCCTCCACCTTCCGTTTGAGGATGCCCCACAGATGCTCAATAGGGTTTAGGTCTGGAGACATGCTTGGCCAGTCCATCACCTTTACCCTCAGCTTCTTTAGCAAGGCAGTGGTTGGTTTGGAGGTGTGTTTGGGGTCGTTATCATGTTGGAATACTGCCCTGCGGCCCAGTCTCTGCTTTAGTATGTTACAGTACATGTTGGCATTCATGGTTCCCTCAATGAACTGTAGCTCCCCAGTGCCGGCAGCACTCATGCAGCCCCAGACCATGACACTCCCACCACCATGCTTGACTGTAGGCAAGACACACTTGTCTTTGTACTCCTCACCTGGTTGCCGCCACACAAGCAACCACCATCTGAACCAAATAAGTTATCTTGGTCTCATCAGACCACAGACATGGTTCCAGTAATCCATGTCCTTAGTCTGCTTCCATCTTCGTAAACTGTTTACAACGGCCTTCTTGGCCATCATCTTTAGAAGAGGCTTCCTTGGGACGACAGCCATGCAGACCAATTTGGAGTGCAGTGTGCGGCGTATGGTCTGAGCACACTTGGGCCCTGACCCCCCACCCCTTCAACCTCTGCAGCAATGCTGGCAACCTCCTTCGTCTATTTCCCAAACAGCTAACCTCTGGATATGACGCTGAGCACATGCACTTTCAACTTCTTTAGGTCGGCCATGAGGCCTGTTCTGAGTGGAACCTGTCCTGTTAAACCGCTGTATGGTCTTGGCCACCGTGCTGCAGCTCCAGTTTCAGGGTCTTAGCAATCTTCTTATAGCCTGCGCCATCTTTATGTAGAGCAACAATTCTTTTTTTTCAGATCCTCAGAGTTCTTTGCCATGAGGTGCCATGTTGAACTTCCAGTGACCAGTATGAGAGAGTGAGAGCGATAACACCAAATTTAACACACCTGCTCCCCATTCACACCTGAGACCTTGTAACACTAACTTGAGTCACAGGACACGGGAGAGAAAATGGCTAGTGGGCCCAATTTGGACATTTTCGCGGGGGTGTACTCACTTTTGTGGCGGTTTAGACATTAATGGCTGTGTGTTGAGTTATTTTGAGGGGACAGCAAATTGTACAAGCTGTACACTCACTACTTTACATTTGTAGCAAAGTGTCATTTCTTCAGTGTTGTCACATGAAAAGATATAATAAAATATTTACAAAAATGTGAGGGGTGTACTCACTTCTGTGAGATACTGTATATGTGTGTGTGTGTATATATATATATATATATATATATATATATATATATATATATATATATCACACAATTAATACTAAAAAACAATGACAATTATCAAAGCATATAAAATTATTACAACATTAAAACAAAAAACAAAAAAATGAAAAGTGAAATTATAAACGAAAACTGAAATTATAAACATAACTTAATTCAAAATATTAGTAAATACTAATAGTATGCTAGTACAATCACTACAACCAAAACCGAAATAAAAATAAAGATAATTAAAAATATATAAAGAACACAAAAACTAAAAAGACAAGAACAAAAAAATTACAAACTAAAATGTAAATGACAACAGAATATAATAATAAATAATAAAAGCTAATTCAAAATATTAGTAAATACTACAATAGTATATAACTATAACTAAAATAACACTGTTACAGCCTTTCATAATCTGATTCATAATTTTTCCCATTGATTTATTAATGGTTCCCAAAATCAGATTGCTCATCTTGGGTGCATTACATTGCCACAGCTTCTACATAGGTATCACCATCTCAGTGAAATTTCATCTATTTCCCTTTTCAAAACTTAATTAAACTCAATTAATTTAACTCTCTTTAGCCAGTGTTACTGAAATCTTACTCCTCGTTACCTCGGTAATTGCAAATATATTTATTGCTCGGTGCAAAGTGAAGCTAAGCACAGATGTGTTTTTTTTTTTTTTTGGTCGCTCCAGCAGAGCTAAAAGACACTCAATCTGGCAGTCAACCTTTGGCATTGAACAAGCTGTCGCTTGACCTTTACCCAAAAAGACCAGTACACTATTTTGAGCTTTAACTGTCTTCTTTGGTTCCTTTAACTCTCTTTCTCACTCCAGACATACATGAATGCCTACAGGACCGTTGCTAATTAGAGCCCTCATCATTACAGGCTGTAGCCCTCTAAAAATGCGCAAACCCAGCTTTGAGAACCGCACTAATGAGAACACGCTCTCACATGTACACACTCCACCGCATGTGCTGCGCTCATCAAATGCTTCCAGCAGGTTCTTCTCCATAAACTACAAGCATTTTTTAGCAGTTTCTCACTTCCTTCCCACGAATGTGTCATCTGTCTGGTTGCACTGCTCTGTTTTCCTCTTATCTTTAATAAAGCAGATTTACTCTCATTAACACCATGATAAGCATTAAGATTATAGTGAATTAAAAAAAACAAAACAACTAATAACAGTGCGGATATGGTGTCACGGGTCGCAAGTGTCAGCAGCTGTTTTCCAAACATGAGAGAGAGTATAGACTGCATTAGCAAAATGGGCTCATTGCTCAATGTTGCATTTTTGAGGTAATTTCTGTACATATTTGATTTTATGGATAAATAAAAAGCTATTTTATTTTTTTATATACTATTGTAATACTACATAAAAAACAAAAAGGCATTTTTAATTTACCCACAAGTGTTACTTCATAACCAGTGTTGGGAAGGTTACTTTGGAAATGTAACAGGTTACAGTTTACAAGTTACCCTATTTAAAATGTAATAAGTAGTGTAACCATCTCAATTACTTTATTAAAGTAATTCAACTTATTACATTTGATTACTTTTCTAAATTTTATAAACCAGGCAGGGTTAACCTTACAGTAGTACTCAACACTGATAACTGTCAGACTTTCAAAATTCTTCTTCACTTGAATTAAGATTATAATAATTTAATTTCAAAGCACAGCCACCACAAAATCAGACTTTAGCACCTCTTTTTACTTTGAAATCGTTCTGCAATTAAATACAGATTTAAAATCATAAAATCTATTCTAATCTTTGCATAGCTATGAAAGGAAACACTGGCATCTAACAATGATTTGGAAAAAACTGTTAATCTTGAAAAAATAAAGCATATACATAAACCCAAATAGAAAATAAAACAGTTATCAAATAAGCATGCGTCCTTCTGTGTCCCATTGGTGTCTCATATTTTAAAGCAGTCAATCCAATTTGGGAAAGAAATCAATCAAATCTTTATGTGTTTGAAAATATTCAGATGTAAACCCCTTTGTAATCGTAAACATTTTCATGAGTAACTGCAATTTAATTACTCATTTTTTCTCAGTAACTGTAACTGTGTAACTAGTAACTTCCCAACACTGTTCATAACATAAGATTAATTACAAATCAAAAGAAATTTTGTGGTAACACTTTATTTTAAGGTGTCTTTGTTACAGTGTAATTATACATTTAAGTACTGAGTGAATAATATTAATTAACTACATGTACTGAACTATGTGGCTAGGTTTAGGATTAGGGTTTGGTTTAGGGCTAGTTGCATGTAATTATGCATAATTAATTGTTATTATATTGTTAAGTACATGTAACGTGTAACAAGGACACCTTAAAATAAAGTGTTACGCAAAATGCAAACAAATTCAATTGTTGAGTAGACATTTTTCCTCAGTCCCCCTAAGCAGCCTAACAAAACAACATTTCAGTCATTAAAAAAAATGCCCAGAAAAGCATCAGGATTGTAATGCATGAGATCCTGCAACGTCAGTCAGAACGAATGAATTCGTCTTAAGACTCTCCCCGCAGGCAAACGGCAGACGAGTGGCATGTTCTCTAGGCAGGGGTCACAACCACCACGTTAGTCACGGCCCATTGCTCTCCGGTGGAAATAGCGGATGTGTGCTAGCTGGAGTCATGTGTCTATATCTCTGCCTGATGGTTAGGGCCGTCACCCACCTGCTGCTGGCCTGGCCTAGCAAGATAAGTGGACTGACCAGAGCGCTCACTCCATCTGTTCAGTGACATTTGCTGATCTGTGCTGTTCTGCACACAGTGTGAGTCCTTCTATGAGTCACTGGCATGGCTGGAGTGTTGTGCAAATGATGATCCCGGAGCAGCGCTCTCCTATACTGAACTCAGATCTATTTAACACCCTCAGGTAGTGTTGCTTTCGTCAATGAAAATTATGACTAAATATCGTCGTCAACGAACCTTTATCACGTGACGAAAACGAGACGAGACGAAACGTCAATGCTGGTCATGTGACGATGACTATAACTAAATGTATAATGCAATATTGTTGACGAATAAAAACGAGACTAAATGTGCTTTACAAAATAAAAAC
>JAFVLL020040459.1:0-14359 GCA_021397915.2 Tor tambroides
CATAATATGCACAAAGCGCCACAGAATGAACTCACACAGAAGAACAAGTAGATTCATACAGGATCTACATGGTTTTTACTTTCAGCACTGAATTCATGGGCTTAATTTTGCTGTGTGTATTTAAATATGACTAAATGTGTTAAAATCAAATTTTGTTTCCAGCTAAAATACGATTCCTCTATCCATAATACTGCTTTCTCCAGTGAAAAAGTTGTCTTGTCTGAATCAGGAGAGAAATATGCCCAGCTCAAGTACTGTTTACAAGTGAAAACAGTCCAAAATGGTTCTAAAAATATGTTAGTGGATTTTGATGTGAGAGGGAATGGATTTTTTGACTGGAAGAAATGCTATTATGGACTAGTATTTTGGCCAGAAGTGATGGTTTTGGAAGTTAAAACCTTAATGATGGATTTGTTTCATACAAGCAGCTATTCACTTAAGACATTAATTGATGGACTGGAGTGGTGTGGATTACTAGGGGATTATTGTTATGTTTTTATCAGCCGTTTGGGCTCTCATTCTCACGGCACCCATTCACTGTAATGCTAAATTTCTCCAAATCTGTTCTAATGATGAAAACTAACTCATCTACATGTTGGATGGCCTGTAGATGAGTAAAATTTCAGCAAATTGGCATTTTTGGTTGAACTATTCTTTTAACTCTATATGTGGATGAGGCACATTGAAAGCTACCGTAAATCGGTATCATTAACTGACAATTTTTTAATTCTGATTAGAATGTAACAATTGGTCTATTTTAAATTGCCTCTATTTCATAAAGTCAATCAAGTCATGCTATACAGTGAATTCACCATAGAGCGATTAAGTGCATTTAACAGGACGAACCACTGTAATACATGGCCTCAAGTGACATACTGATCTTATGAAATGGCAGAAAATTCAATAACAATAGAAAAGACCAACACTGAACTCATTTTTAATCACTAAAATACTGAAATCTGCTTTCTACTGAATTCTGTGGCCACTCTGTCTATACTGCCAGGAAATGAAACATTGAGTTAAGACAAGACACAGTGTCTTCTTGTGACAGGACGTTTTACTACTGTCTAGGCACTTTTTTCCCTAGTGAAACATGATATTCAGAAAGAAAAACTCCCCGCCTGCACTCATTGGTTGATACGTATGCGGCCTTGATGGTGTCACTTGAAACAGAACTTTATTTAAAAGGTCGAGCGTTTTGATAACAGATTACAAAAACAAATTTTTCTTTTCTCTTTTGGAACAATGTGCACTAATTGTACAAAATATAACCAGAAACATGTATTTTTTTTTTAAAAAAAGTACATTTTTAGAGTATCAAGTGATCATAATAGCAGCTTGTATCCCTGCACTCACTGGATGAATTTCAAAGTGTGAGCATCTCTTGAATGAGATGCTTGAAGGAGATTATGCCCCAGTTATGGTGACTTATTAATCTAATGCTTTACGCCAAGGACACAGAAGGAGAGCTCTGAATAGCCCAAACGCAGCAGTTATTCACAGGATGACAGTCGCTCTCATAGAGCCTCTGCAAATGTCACAATGATACACACATAAACAAACAGCCTACAAACACAAGAGTCACATAAGAGAGTATTCGGCCTCATAGAGTCGTCCTGAAATCTTTTGAGCGTCTACCGCATCTCAGCACAAGGTTTTAGACAAGCCCCAATCAACAGAGGTGCATAGACAAATTCTGGGCAGGAAAAAAATTAGCATCCAATGGGAGTCATTAGAAGACAACAGCTGAGGGACAAAACCTGAGGAAGGTCGTTATGGTGATAACATCAACAACAACAAGGATAAAGAGCATAGAAGTGATAAAAGAGAATAGACGGTTATTTCGCTGAGGGCTTTCCTCCAGACAGACGAAATTATTGCTCTTTTTTATGACCTACAAGCATGGATCAACCCAAGCTATAGTCCAGAACTAAATCGGTTGCTATTTAAACAAAGGCCTACTAGGCATATGTCCAATAAAACACTTCATTATCTTCTCAGAGGACACAACATAGGCTAGCGTTTGTAAAAGAAGCAGTAATTTTGTGAAACCGATTCTGATTCGTTTTTGATTCAAGTTATAATGTTCACTGTAAAAATTCACCTCTTTGCTAATGCTGAAAATTATATAGGGCAGTGTTTCAGACTAACTCAAACCATTAACTCAGCTTTCTGATCTATTAATTAAAAGAAACAACTCCCAGAAGTCAGTCGTTGTATGGTTTTGATTAACTGAAAGAGCCAGCTTATAAGATTCATTTGCTCTTGAATCAGACCAAACTGGTTGTGTTTTATGTTTGTTTTGCGTGCAGCCTTATTTTAGCATTATTTATATTCAATTAAAGTATTCACTAATATTTTGAACTAGTTTTTATTTTTAAATTTCCAGATTTTTCCATTTTTATTCGTTTTTTTAGTATTTCTATTTAGCTTTTTTTATTTTCATTTTAGCTTTAGTAATTTTAGTACTTCAACATAAACTTTTTATTTCAGCTAGCTGGCCAAAGCAACTTTTGTAATATTCGGTTTTTAATCTTATATTCATATTGCATTTGAGTTTTATATCATTTCGTGAAAACAATTTCAAAAGTTTTAGTTAATTCAATAGAAAGACGTTAATCAGACTAAACTGGTTGTGTTTTATGTCTGTTTTGCGTGCAGCCTTATTTAGTATTATTTATATTCCATTAAAGTATTCACTAATATTTTGAATTAGCTTTTATTTTTATATTTCCAGTTTTCATTTTTTATTTGAGTAATTTTGTTATGTGCTTTTGACATTTTAATTAGTTTTTTTTTAGCATTTCTATTTAGCTTTAATTTAATTCCGTTTTAGCTTTAGCAATTTTAGTACTTCAAAGTAAGCTTATTTAGCTACCAAAGCAACTTTTGTAATTTTCGGTTAAGTTTTTAATCTTATATTCATATTGCATTTGAATTTTATATCAGTTCATGAAAACAATTTTAAAAGTTTTAATTTAATAGAAAGATGTTGCATGTCATCATTGCATGGTACAGGATCTTTTATTGCATCGTATTCAATAAAGGCTCTTCTTAAGGCTGACTAGTTGTTCAACACATTCGACAACCCACCAACTCAGACAATTTTGAAAATATGTAGGCCTAGATTTGCATTTCCTTAATTCTAAGACTGTGAAGCTAAAACACCAAAGCCTAACTACTAAAGGGTGAATCAAGGGGAAAGTACACAAGCAACCACCCGCAGTCATTTTCTGTGGGCTTGAGTGCGCAGGTGAGATCAGCCAACTTCCTTTCGGCCAAATGATGAAAAAGGCTGAAAAAATCCAATGAGGTGCTTTAAGTTTCACTTCAGTTCACGTGAAAGCTCAGCCTCAATATGTGGAACAAACCCTGTGTCCTGATTCTGTTTGAGTCCCGGCGTAACAGGAAGAGACTGCTATCAACATAATCGACCAAAAGCTGCTAAAGTGCCACATGTTGCTTGTCAATTATCTTGCAATCCAGCTGACCAATGCTAAAACACAGTCACCGTTAGTGACAGTTGCTGGAGAAAAGGCACCTTGGGATGTGCCTGTTCAATTGTGTCAGTCATACCACTACCTTTTTTCTCTGTAAATATTGATTTTATACACATTCTTCCACTTTAAAACACTTTTGACAAAGAAACAAATGTGCTGTTGAGTCTTGTGTTACTTTAATGTTTGTGTGACTAGATTCTTCTTAATTTATTAAATTAAATTACCCAAAAATGAAAAATGCAGTCATTATTTACTTATCTTCAGGTCTTTTGAAACCTGTATTATTTTCATTCTTCTGTGTAACACAAAACAAGAAGTTTAGTAAGATGTTCACGCCGCTCTTTTCCACTCAGTGAAAGTGAATGGTGACTACAACTGTCAGGAAAGTGAATAATGACTTAAGTTTCAGTTTATTCCTCACAGAGACATACTGTATGGTCTTTTAAGATACTTTTAATGTGTTTTTTTAACTTTTTGAAGCTTGACTGTCCCTGGTCCCCATTCACTTTAATTATATAGAACAGAGCAGCTCTTTAGGCATACAAGTTTAGAACGACATGATGGTTACTAAATGATAACATCTCTGAGTGAACTATCCCTGATCTTAAGAATAACACTGATTCTCTGATGGAAATATCTTCTCATTCTGGCTTGGAGTTCAAGATGCAGTATCCAGAAAACTAGTTATAAGACGGTAAATACAGCCTCATTGACCACCACAGACGTTTTTACCCTGATTTTACAAAAACAGACAGACAAGACTGCATTATCTGATTTATCTTCTAAAAGACTGGAAATACAGGCCAAGCATGTTTCATTCCTCTGAAAACTGCCTACAGCTTCAATCGGACCTCTTTAGGCCTCTTCTGATTTTCATTAAATCAGACACACCAACAACACTATATATAAAAATAATAATAATATATATATAAAATTTATATATTTATATATATATATATATATATATATAATGTATTTATATTAAGCACTACATCCAAAATAGCTTCGCTGTTTTAATTAGAACCACACTTTGTGTAGCACTAAGATGGTGCACAAAGACTGGTGGGTAAATTTCCCTTTCCACTTCCTGTGGAATGCTATGTTGACTTGTTCCCCACGCTGTTTTCCACTCTCTATGGTTTGAAATCAAACGCAAGATGTCCACATACCCTCTGAAGTCCACTTTGTATCGGGCGATTGGAACATACCCAAAAAATATGATAAGCTATAACAATAAATATGAGACTATCACAGACTGAAAAAGTGCCGCCACAAGAGGAAAACTTGATTTTGTGTAGGTCAAAGTCTGGGTCAAAGTCCCTCAGCGGTAAATTAATTCAACCCAACATCATAAGCAATAAGACAAGGTCCACAGAGTGCACTATCCATTTTTAGGAGGCCTTGAGCACCACTATTCCTCCAGAAAATGCAGAGTGTGCAACCAACACCAACCCGAAGGGCACAGTCTAAAGTTATGACGCTTATGAGACGCCATCCCACACCATCTTTATTTTATCATGCTGACCGGTCGGCATCTTGGACCTGAACTATTGCTTATCAAATGAGGAACACCACGAGACACACTTCACCATTTTACCAAATGGCCTCTTTTGTCATTTTGAATGAACAGGTGTAGTATTTCATCTGGATGCGCTCCACTGAGGGAATAAATAATGCAGGTAGGTTGGTCTCAAGAACTGACACAACAATGGCACACAATAGCAAAACCATTTGGCACAGTGTGCACTCGGCCGCAAAGGCAAAACATTGTTTCTGTTGAACCCAGGCCGTATCCTTACAATCCACCCAGTTTTAATTCAAGTTTCCACAACAAACGAAACAGAAATGAACTGACGTGACTCCTCCAACCTGCTCAAATGGAGGATCCTCTATCTACAGGGCCAAAAGTTCAAACCACAAATATAACGATATTGACACCAAAGAGCGATATTGTTGGAACTGCTTTCAGAACAACTTTTTTTAGCTGATGAATGATAAGACAACCAATCATAATCTATCCAAATTTGACGGGCTCATGCATTTAAAGCAGCAGACGACAAAACTGTAGTGTTTGCTTAGAATAAACAGAAAGTTACCATGCACTGATGTATATGCTAATATAGTTATCTTTATAGCTATCATTTGTGGCCTTAAAAGTCCCACAGATTTCTACAGAACTATAAAGTTCTACATATCTTCTGCACATCCATGTTTTGTGTATTAAAGGAGGTCCGATGTTGATTTAGAAGCCACTGTTTTTTAAAGGATCTTCTATTTATGAAAGCCACACAAATTTGGAACAACATGGGGGGTGAGTAAATGAGAAAACATTTATTGAATGGTTGACTTCCATCTTCAAAAACTTTGGCCAATTTGACTAGTCAGACCTCTGATCTCTTTAACCATCTTTAAATCCAATATATCCAAACTAAATCTAAAATTAGCACAAAAAAGTCAAATTCTTCTGTCCATCTAGGCCTGGTGAAATGAAATCACCATACACACACAAGTGGATACTTCACCCACCCAATATTATGATTTAAAGTTGTGATGAAACATAAAAAGCAACAGATTTATTCTTTTGTTTTGATGTACATCCAAGTGTAATGGCTTATCAGAAAGTGTAAACTGTAGGGCAGGGTCTATGTATTGGTTGTTGATGGAGGCAGATGAATGTGAGATTGCAGGGGTTACGTTTAAGTACATGACTGGAGAAGTCCTGCATACATCACCAGAGAAAAGTCTAATGTTTTTACATTTTAATTTAAAAATGATAATGTCTAACAAAAATTCAAAATTAAACATGGATGAATCATTCACAGTAAGATCTAAACCATGCATTTGGAAAACACATTTTTCACCCATGCCGACTTTAAGATCTATCAACATGTGTTTTTCAAAATCAGACTCTTAAACTTACATTTATGTCCTGTAATTGTGAATATTTGTTTAAATTCTTGGTTTACATGACATCCAATTAGACTATTTGATGATTAACTGACCTTTAAGTGTCAACCAGATACACCACAGGGCTAGAAATGGGGTCAGTCAGTCATGCAATGTCATGAATCCCCTTAAATCTTACCAAAGATCTAACCTTTGGTCAGAACAGGGTGCGGGTTGGTTTCCAAGGCAGAGGAAATCTAAAAAAAGATTCCAAGCCATAAAGCACGCTCCTTATCACACTGACCCACAAAAAACAACATTAAGATGAGAGCAGACAGACTCGTTTGGCTGGAGACATGACACCCAAAGCGTGTTTTGACATCAACCCAGTGCAACAGCATTTTGTCTGGCAAGCTGTCAAACCCCAGTTATGACCCATCAGCATGTGTCATCCAGCACAGCCACATCAGCAGGACTCATCTCAGCCTTTAAACCCCGATTCGTGTTCATCAAGAATCGACATGTATGTAAAGCGCGTAGAGGTGTCAGGAAGGGATCAGCTCTGACCTGGAGAGATGTTTGAGGATCTGTTTCTTGATCAATCCAGCCATGACCGGTATCTCATCAATCACTTATCCAAGGACGGGCGGCAGATTTTGGAAGCTGTACATTGTAGGTTTCCTCCAGTCAACCGGAGTGTTTTCTTCTGAATAATGAAGCGTCGTAATGGGCGAATATAAACATGACTCGTAGAGGCGTCCGTCGCTACCGCTTTACAGTCGGGTCCATGTTGAATGCGCAGTGACGCGTCGGCGGACGAACGCGCGTGCGCAGGAGCACCCCATGAAAATGAGGCTCACCCAAATCCGTCCAGCCAATAGGAATCTACCTTGAAGGTTACGTCACACCATGTCATTGCGTTTGTTATAGAAATGTATACATATGCATTTGTTATTACTATTAATTTTATTTATTTTAAATTATTTTTCCTTTATTTATTTTTTAAGTGTTTTTTACTGTTTTATTTTGTTGTCTGTTCAACTGTTATGTGGATATTCTGTATTTTGTACTGTTTTGTATGTTCTTGATTTCAGCAATAAAAAAAAATATATAAAAAAAATGTATACATATAAATGGTAAAAGCTATACCAAATGGTGTTGTACACTTAATAAAATGGCATTTATCATTTGAAGCGATTGTAAAAAGTAAGCAGAATTTTTTGGTTGAAGACAAGAGTATTTACGACCCAAAATGTAGTAATAAAATTACAAGAAATGTGTTTCAGTCAAGAAGGGGGATTTTTTTTTTTTTTTTTTGGAATTCTTTAATAGATAAGAAGCATGGCTTTTACCTTATAAATTTTGTGTCCCCAACAAAGTAAAATAATTAAATTTTTGCATAATACATACCCCACTGATGAGATAACATCAAAATTTGGTAATCCTCATTTGAATTGTAATTTCTGTATTGAGTCTATTGATCGTCTTTTTTTCAAATGCCCCCTTGTTAAATAATTTTGGTCTGACTTGTCAAAATTCCTTGCTTAGGTATAATTTAGACATTGATTTAACTATGTGTGATATATTGTTATTTTTCTCATTGTAAACATAACTTATTTATTTTATTAACAAAATATTTTATTCATAAATGTTAATTTTCTTCAACTTTACCCAAATTACAAAATTTTCTTTAATTACCTAGTTATAACACAAAAAAATATTAACACCAAAAAAGTGTCAAATTTGTGAAACTGCATGATCTGCTGAATGTTTCACAATTTGATTTACTACCTCTCTGCTATTTATTTATTCTTATTTTTTTTCTTTTCTCTTTATTGTCTTCCTATATTATTTCTGTATTTATAATGTCATCCAATGTCGTATTTATTATTTGAAGTTTATTCTTGTTTATACTTGCAATAAAAAAGATCCTCATTTTCTGTAACACAATGTATATATATATATATATATATATATATATTTAGTAAAGGTTAACTATTTTTTTTTACAATAAAGGATATTATTGTGTATTACGAAAACAAAATTAACAAAGGTCTTGAATACATTGTCAATTTATTCATATAGCTGACAAAATTTATATACATAAGCAAAAATGTTTACATTCATCCTCATTGTTTGTGTTGTTTATTGTTGTATGATATAATTCGATTGTTTTATGTCCTCTTTGAAATTGTTAAAAAAACAAAAAGTCATTGTTTTAAATATTACGATAATATTCCTGTTACCCGATCCCCTGTTACCACTCAGGCTATTATTTTATGCTATGCTTTGTTGTTTCTGCCTTCAATTAAAAAAAATAAAATAAAATAAAGAAAAATAAATATCTACATATTAATTAAAAAAAGAGGATTTATTTTAATATTGTTGTGAACATAATAATAATAATAATAGACTAATTATGTATACAATATTTATAAAGATATTTATAAAGTTACCCATGAAATCAAACATAATGTATTAAATCTAAAAAGTATTATAATAATACTTTTTATATTTAATAAATTATTTATGATAAATAAACAGCAATTAGCAAAGGACATTCCATAAATGCCCTTTGCAAATTGCTGTTTATTTGTTTGTGTGTTTGTTATCCTAGATATGAATATGGTATTGGATATGTTTCATGTTAATAAATGTCATTTTAGCCATTTTTATAGTTTGAAACAGAAAACAACGACAACAAAAAGACAAGTAAAACCTGCAGTTTCTTTTATATACATTTTTGTTGAGCTCTATTTTCCTATACATTAGAAACTGAATAAACACTGATCAAAATACTACAATTATAATTCATCTATTTATTATTGAATGGATATACTCAAACAGAAATGGGCAAATAGTAAACCTAACATCCGTCAATATATCCTAAGTGATACATTAGATTAAAAAAAACTATACAATGAAAATGTTAGGCCTACTCTTTCCACATACTTTCAATTATTTCCGCATTTAAAAATATAGGGCTACTGGCAATTTCACCCATTATTTTTTTGTTTTGGTGATATTTTTCTGAATGTTTCTCCTTATGGATAATGTAATTCATTAATGCATCTTTTCTGTCCTAAAACAAAATGTCCTTGTTGTCTAATCGGTCTCGAAATCGTTTAATGCGAGCTGTCATTTTCTAAGTAATACCGAGTATAACCAATAGAGGGCGATAAAGGAACACAGACTAACGGTGATCACACTGTTAGAGGCATCCCTTTACATAAAACCACACACATTTTATTAATATAGTGCAGACCAGGACAGTTGAATAATTATGCAAATTTCAAAAATAATTAGTTTAGTCAATTTTCAAAGATTTCAAAAAGGAGGAACGTACAATGCTTGACCTGGCAGATTAATGCATTAGAGGCACATTCTGTGGTAAAATAATATATGATTTAGATAGCAGAAAAAATCTAATTAAACCATATAAATCATCAAGTTTTGCATTGCATTACAAAGTCATGGTTTGAGATGCATTGTATAGGCAGCTCAGTCCAATATAAGCTCAACAACTCTAAAATTCGTCAGTATACACACTTGATCTCTACAACGTCCAACAAACAGAAATGAATCGGTCTTCTCTTATATGGCTGATGATGTTGACAGTCTTTATGAGGGAGATGTGTCTAGTTTAATGACCAGCTTAAAATAAACAAAATGCAGAGTGAATACCCATTTGAAAAGCAAGATCAGAAATTTCAATTCCAACCGCTTCGCTTCATGTTTTCAAAAAGCTCCTTCACGTTTTGCATGTCCTCTTTCAACCTAGCGGGGGCATCTGTCTGTTCCAGCTTCTGAGAAACCTGTAGAGGCAGAGTATTCAAACGAAAAAGTCATTCTGTTGTATAATTACTTTGCTAAATCTGAATACTTCATCATTCCTGACCACCCAAGCTTCAGATGATTTCTAGGGGAATACACAGTATCAAATCTCCTTTCAAAACAGGTTTTGAACATCCTGAACTACAACAAGATGTGAACGTGTTGTTACATTTCATTAAAGTGGCAAAATAGGTTTCCTTCATAGAATTTCGGTGGCTTCGATGTGCCTGAAAATCCTGTGAAAATGTTCTGAGAAACTGCCACAAATGCACGAAAGAGTAGATGTGCGATGATGATGCAAGATTCGTACCTCACTGAAGTAGCGGAGTATGAATTTGCAGAGTTCTCGCAGATCTGCAGATTCATTGAACTCATTTTGATGTTTCTGATGAAGAAGGGGAATTAACATTAAGGCGTTCTGCATTACAATCATCTTTCTATCAAGATGCTTTGTTTGACAAATTGTACCTTTGACTCCTCTTGAAGGAATATTTTCAACTCTTGGCTGCTGATATAAGGCTGGTCCTTCACTAACTTGTAGTACAACTTCACTTCGTGTTTGTACTGAGGGATGTCTTTGGCATAGAGTAGCTTATTGGTTGGTGAATGCTGTAGGAGAAAAAGAGAGTCAATAATGTCTGTGATATTCGCAGATTTCCATGTTAGGTTTCAGTGGTTACCTTGTCCAGGTGTTGCTCGACTAGGGAGAATGAGTCCATGAAGGCCTGAGCGATGACGGACAGACAGCCGTCCAGGTGAGGCATCTTCTCCGTGTCACTGAACACAAAGTCAGGGTTCTTCAGGATGTTCACCCAGAAACGAAGCGGAAGGCTGATGGGGAGGTTTGAAAATCTATTTTAGTTGTGCGTGAACTTATAAATGCTAATAAATATTGTGAGGGATTTGATAGTCAGCAGTCAGTGCAGCTGCTTGTGGAGTACTTCAGTGAATGCGTGTTATGAGGATGCAGATGACTTCCGCGCAACACACCAACAAATCTGTAGCCCTGATTGCGACATTTAGATGTTTTGTAAGCTACACAATTTCATGATCAAACATAGAAGAAAAAACGAGCCAGGAACAAGTAGGCCTACTCTCTTGAATTAATTGTATTTACAGCAGATTTTGTATTTAACACCTAGTTTTGTGAAGTTCTGCAGTTCTTTAGTTAGCCTACTGCTGCACTCTTGTGGTACACAAACAGCTTCATATTTAGAAAAGAGATTAAAATAGAATTGATTACCATTTAGATATAGCCTAATTTGCCGTTTGATTAGCTTTGGTGAAACTATGTATCTATCTATTTCTATTTTCTATCTAATTATAAGCTTCAGTGAACTAGTATCATAATTTGATTACGTTAATATAATGTTATTAGTCATTGCTTGCTGTTGACATTGGCGGGTCATAATACACAAAAAGACAGTGTCTTGTCGCCATCTACAGGTGTAATTATAGACCTAAAACCTACAGAAACAGACACTGAAAATCCCCATTAATAGCGTACTAGTGCTACACTAATCAATGATCAGAATTACCTGTTTTTTATTAATATTAATATTTATATTTATATTTATACAAAGTCTGTTAGATGCTTTTATTTATAAAACAGTTTTGGCAACATTATAACTAAAATCAAATTAATCTCAAATTAATAAGATTAATTAATTATTAATTGCCTATGTTTTAAGCAATATTTGTAATTTTATAATTTTCATGACTGCTATGCAGGGCTGGAAATGGGGGACATAGGGAATTTCGAGATTTCTATATTATATCCATTGAATAGCCTGCGAAAGCGATCCAAGTTCTGCTCATAAATGTAGTAAAACATAGTGGGATATTTTTGACTATGGTTAGCTGTGCAATGTCAGCTTTTGCGATTGGCCATAATATTGTACTTGCAGACTGCAGCCAATAAAATGCTGTGATTTTTGGAAAAAATTCTGAACATCTTACTTAAACAGATGAGAAAATTTGATATTGATAAATCTGTATTTAACGTACCTGAAATGATGCAGGTTTTTATGTAAAGTCTGTCTAAAAATAAAGTTGTATAGCCAAAAAGAGCTCACATGAACTGAGATGAGTGACAGCTTTTAATGACTATAAAGAGAGTTTGCAAATGTGATGTTGATTTTATACAGCAGTTCATTATACAGTTAAGTACTGAGTAAGTGATTAATGGACAACATGTACTTGTTATAGGATTAGTTGTGTGTAATTATATATAGTATATAATTTACAGTTTTTACTATATTAAGGTAACATGAATAACAACAACACAGTAAAATAAAGTGCTACCCAATATTTTTATGAGGTAATATTTAACATTTTTCAATACATATAAGATAGTATATTTGAGTGTAATATCCTAACCCATAAAGTGGACAATTATATTCATTTTAATATTTATTTATGTGCTGTGATCAGGGCGTAGCCATTATTTCATAGGTTAGGGGGAGAACATTTCAACTGTAATGCAAGTTTCTATTCTATTCTATTCTATTCTATTCTATTCAGGTTTAGGAAAGAAATAAAAATATTACAAAAATAAAAATGTTATTACAAAAAGATGTATGTATGTACTTGAACTGAACTGACAAACATATCATGGTAAGGAGACCTTACATCAGCAGAACAATAACATGCAATAGACATCCAGTGTTATTTAGCTGAGTGTTTTAGGTTTGAGTAACGTTTTTTTTATTTTAAGCTCTTTATAACATTTTCTTCATGCTTACTGGTTTGCAGCCAGAAGAACAAAATATCAGTTTTTAGACAAAGTGAGATCAAAGACTGTGTTTGACACCGTTTACCAATTAGTTGAACCAGAAGACTAAACAACGTTAAAAAAAAATAAAATCTAAACTTTGATAAAAGTAGTCTTTAATCATTTCTAAATATATTTTCAAATGCAAAACCTAATAAAAGTTTGTAATTATGTCTGAAAATGCTTTTTCTCAGCAAGTAGGGATTGCACAATGCTGTCTGTATATAAATAAGGCTAAAAAGGCATGTAGCAGTTAAACCACAGTATCACATTTGATTTGATATATTTCTTTCCACCAGATAGCCAGGGCCAAATTAATGTATTATATTATAATGAATGTTAAATTTAGATTTATAAATACACATTGGCCTTTGAAAACCTCTATGTTAACAAATTTATCCAGTGAAAATGTGCGGGGGATGATGTTACGTGGTAATATTTTAGATTAGGGAACACTTGTTCACTATAAACTAAGAGTTTTCCCTCAATAAGCTCTTTCAACAGTTTTCTCTCAATTTACTGCTTATTGATAGTAAGTAAGGTAGTTGTTTGTAGTAGTTATGTTTAGGTATGGAGTAGGGTTAAGAGATCTAGAATAACGTCATGTAGAATAAGGCATTAATATGTGCTTTATAAGTACTAATAAACAGCCAGACACGTCCTCCGCATCCCCATGGCTAAATTATTTTCAAAATTGAGTATCACTTTTTAATGACCTTTTTAAATCTCACCTGTTTCTTCAGAGCAATGTAGATATGTTTGAAATCTACTGGATCAAAGTGCATTCTGGGAAACACTGCTAGTTCATCATCAGATTTGAACATCACTGTTGGACAGCCTGGTGTGAATTTCTTATCCAAAACAAGCTAGAAAAAGAAACAGAAGTAGTTTAAATGCAGGTCATGGAACAGCTTAGAGCTGTATGTGTAAATGGAAATAGCGTGAAGGTATTTAGAAATGAAAACTCATTGAGACTAGTGAAAAATAAAAGCACATGTATGACAGATGAAGGAGACCTTTATGAGTTGGCCATCTCTGGTTCCTATGAACAGCACAATCCAGGATTCAATCCTCATTGCTGCCACTGAGCTGTACTTGAACACCACAGAGAGCGGCTGAAGTTCACTACCACTCTGAAACAAAAAAAAACAAATTTCAACTTAACATAAGCAACTTTTATTCAAAGAGTGAATAAAACAATACACATTTTATCTTGCAACATTCTATTACAAATCTTATCCATGTCTCAACAAGGTAAAATACTGTTTTAATACTCCTTTTTTAAAAGCATGTATGAATGCAAAAAGCATGTATGAATGCCGTTAGTGCAGAAGCCCTTCACTCGGCCTTGAACGTTACTGAAGTC
>JAFVLL020040460.1:0-20921 GCA_021397915.2 Tor tambroides
TGACACTCTTATGGAAATATGATAATATTTTGTAATTATCATTTAAATCTGTCTAATTTTTTAATTGTGTGTCATAAATCAACATCTCAGGAAAATGTTATGGGGTTTCAAATTAAAATATGACTCTCTGTTACGAAACAGGATGTTGATTTCATACATGCCCTCATGTGACGACACCGGGACTAAAAGCATGTTTATTACGCAGTTTGGGAGACATAACAAATGAATAGGGAAAGAAATTATATTTCAATATTCTATGAAATATTATATATTATTATGAAAATCTGGTTATTACTCCCATTATTACACTTCTTTTTTTCATTACATGTTGCTCCAAAAACACATTAATATGCAAATTAAATTTAGTTTATAGATACATTGTATATAATGAGAATGGCCATAAACAGGTTTTTTACACACATTTTGCAGAAAGAAAAAAGGTATATCGAATCATTCTGTTATAGCCTGTTGAGAATCATCTTTATACAAAGTTTGGTTAAAAAAAATAAATAAATCTTAAGCTAAAAATGTATTGGTGATTTTTAAAAAATCAATTGTTTTTGCCCATGCATGTTCATTCATGTCTTTTTAGTTTTTCAAAGAAAATTGAGTCCCGATGTCTTCAACCGAGGACATAGCATAACTTATGAATGAAATATCATTTTTTTTTAATATTATTATTATTATTATTTTTTTTTTACATTATTCTAAATGCTCTAAACAATTTAAAGACATGAAAAGAACTAATTTTTTCCTAAAACTTTTTTTTCTCAGGTCTTAAGAGGTTAAGAGCCGGACGGATCCAATTTACCATGTATTTTCATTCTCAACTCTTTACGTTCACTTATTAAATAACCGATGGGGGATTACGTGAATAATCACTAAGCGCCGCATTTTAACACATTTTTGCGTGTATTTGACCATTTAGGCGCGCACCTTGAGCTAAAAGATGACTTTACACGTCTGTGTTGTGTCTCTGAGCGCATCCACAGTAATCCTCCCGAGGAACACGCTTTTAAAAACATGAAGAAATCTAATATACTTAAATCAAGCACGTCCCATTTTGCAAAAGTCACGTTACATTATTTTACTGATTTGCACATGAAACTGGGCTTTTATGGAGGAACGAAAGCGCACCGCTGGAAAGGGGGCGGAATGGGGTGCAATAATCGTTTTATCTCGGTTATTGTATTTTCATCATCGTTTGGGGCCGAAATCTAAACACTTTTTCGATTAATTGCACAGCCCTACCTCTGGGTTAATGCATGTACATAATTCTAAAGTAATCCACTGAAAAGACTCAAATATGATATTCCATATTATATTTGAAATTTCTTACCTTGTATTTCTTGACTCTCTTTCAGCTGTCAAGTCAAAGCCGAGCATCATCAACATGGGCCAACAGCAGAGCTCAGAGCAGCCGACAGATCTTAGAAGCAGTGAAAGTATGTGGAAGATATAAGACATTGATATTTTTTGTTGTTGTTGCTTGAATTATTTACATTTACATTTATGCATTTAGCAGACACTTTTATCCAAAGCGACTTACATTGCATTCAAGTTACAGTTTTACATTTTTATCAGCTCTTGCTTTCCCTGGGAATCGAACCCATGACCTTGGCATTGCTAGCGCCATGCTCTACTATTTGAGCTACAGGAAAGCTTATTATTATTATTTTTTTTTTTTTTGCATGAATTGATTCATGTTTTAGCACAATAACTGAAACGCAGCCTGCTGTTGGAAGTGTTAATACATGAGTCGGTGTGTTTTAGCATTTACAGATCCCAGAGAGACAGTGCTGGCACGGCCACGCAGGTGGAGGACTCAGTGCAGACCCCAAAAATGTGGTAAGGTGTTTTTTATTTTTTTTTATTTTTTATTTTTTTCTCTAATATGTATATAATTGAGCTTCAGTTCATACTGAGGATTTTTAACGCAAAACATGATGCTCATATTAGCTGATAATAACTGTTCATTCAAAACATTATGTAGAAAATGGTTTCCAGCTAGCAGAGTGAAATCAAAACTGATTTATTTATTTATTTTTTAAAATCCATTCATTGGCTTATTGTGCAATTTTAATTGGTGCTTGTTATTCCAAAATTGTGTGTCGTTGTGGTATTTAGTCAAAATGTAATAAATATAAAATAGCAACTGACATCAACAAGCTCTTATTTTTCAACTCAGCTGAAAGTCTGGGCAAAATCACAACTCTGAACAACAACACTGAATGTCAAAAACTCAGTGGTCTTCATGACAGAAAGACCAAAAGAGTTTGATTAAACTTCAAGAAATTAATGAGAGAAATGTTATTATTGTAAAGTAAAGTGTACTTCACAGAGTAATAATAATACATGTATTGAATTCAGTTATTTGATTATTATTTGTGACCCTGGAGCACAAAACCAGTCTTAAGTCGCTGGGGTATATTTGTAGCAATAGACAACAATACATTGTATGGGTCAAAATCATCCATTTTTCTTTTATGACAAAAATCATTAGGATATTAAGTAAAGATCATGTTCCATGAAGATATTTTGTAAATTTCTTACCATAAATATCAAAACTTAATTTTTGATTAGTAGGAGGGAAAATTCTCAGTGCAAATGACCGGCTGATGACATTTCACTCATTTACTTGCTGATACTTTTTTTTTTTTTTTTTTTTTACTTAAGCTTTTGCATTCATTTTTCAAGTACATTTCAGACATTAAATTAATGAAATATATTTAACATGTTTCGAGTTTATACAGTTTCTTATATATTTATTTTCCCTTCAGTTCTTTCGAAGTTATGTATTTTACATAAGAGTATTTGAACTCCACGATAACCACAAAAACTTCAACAACAGAACTCTTTTAAATGTTTAATCTTACAGTGTGTGTTAAAGTAACCAGATGTACAAACGGCGCTGGTCATTGGCGGCGCCGGTGGGATTTCTCGCCCATGTGTGCCTTATCTGCCCATGTAGGCACCATGTGTCTGCAGACATAGATAAAGACTGACGAGGGCTTCATAAACGGATAACTCACTTATGTATTACCCGGTGTGACCCGTGTCATCTTATCGTCCCGGGGTGCAGAATTCAACATGGAGAGAATCATCCACTATTATTGAACCGATAGAGAAAGCTTGTCAAACCTTCCTCTTCCTTCCAGACAGGTTTTGTTCGGCTCATGCCGTGCGCTTGAGGCGGCTGCTGTGTGGTCCTGTGTGTAACTAAAACCAGCTGAGAGCCACTTGCCTCCTGACTCTGTCCTCTTGGAAAAGGGCATTGCTATGGATGCGTGCTGTTTGAAAACGAAATTATCGCTGAGGTGTTGGCAGCTCATTTTTATCTTCCATAAATGAAGCTTCAGTGCAGTAATTAGTACGTTACGCATCCCTGCTTTGCTTTGCGGTGACATTACTTCCTGTAAAACAAGCCTGCATGACTTTCTTTTTTCTGTGGAAAACACAACACAATTTATTTGAAATGTCTGGGGGGGGTTTTTTGTACTTGCAATGAAAGTTAGTGGAGTCCAGTGTAGTTCGAACTCCAAAATTTGTCATATAATCTTTGTGTTGCACAGAAGAAAGTACAGATTTGAAATGACATGAGTAAATGACAGAATTCATTCAGATAGTTTAGCTTCAAGATTGTTTTCTAATTATGTTTTTCTCTGAAAATGTTCAATATATTTTAACATACTTATGTACAATTTAGTTTAATTTAAAACAGCATAAATGAAGAACAGTACAACAGATAGTACCATGTTAGCTCAATATGGGAGGCTTGGCACCAGCGTGAAAGTTTGGGATCAGTAAGGTTTTTATAATGTTTCTGGAAGAAGTCTCTTCTGTGCACCAAGACGCCATTTATTTGATTGAAAAATACAGAAAAACACAGTAATATTGTGAAAAATTATTGCAATTAAAAATAATAACATACATTAAAATATAATTTATTTCTCTGATGCAAAGCTAAATTTTCATCAGTGTCACATGATCCTTCAGAAATCATTCCAATGTGCTGATTTATTATCAATGTTATCAATGTTGTGCTGCTTTATTTATTTATTTTTTTTGGAACCTGTAAATACTTTTTTCAGGATTCTTTGATTAAATTAAAAGTTAAAAAGAACAGCATTTATTCAAAATAGGAAGCTTTTCAAACTACACAAGCCTTTAATATTGCTTTTTATCAATTTAAAACATCCTTGCTGAATAAAAATATTAATTTCGTTCAAAGAAAGAGAAGGAAAACATTTCTGAAGGATCACGTGACACTGAAGACTGGAGTAATGGCTCCAATGAAGAAAATTCAGCTTTGCATGACATGAATAAATTATATTTTAAATTATATTTTATGGGCCAGTTTTACTAAACAGGGCAAATTAGCATGAGAGCACAATTCAAAAACAGCGCCGGTGGGCTTTTTTATTTTAAAAAGTTAAAATGAAATTTTGAAAGAATACATATCAAAATATTTAAATATATAAATTTTTTAAAAGCGTGTCTGGGCAGAAACTACATTTTTACCTAAGACCTCACATGCGTTTTCTTCATATCAGTTGCGGCGAGCTCAAAATGACCACGCGAAAGACCAGCAAGGTGTGGGATTATTTTTTTGAATTAGAAGGAAATGGAAAAGTTTTGTGTAAACTGTGTAATGTCACATTGGCTTACAATAACTCTACTGGAGCGACGCGTAATCATATTCAATACAGGCATGTAGCGTTAGCTTGGAGGCTAGCCAAAGCCAGCAAATGTCAATCATGTCATACACTACAACCCGCGATCCCATCGGCGCCGTTTATTCCTCTAAACGAAGACCCACTTCGATGGTGCTGCGGGATTTCCAGGATCTTTCTTGTCTGCTTGCTTGTAGTTATCTCTCTGCGTGCCTGTGACTTCAGTTTCTGCCGAGCGCAGAATCGCCTCTAGTCCCGTCTTTCGCCAGACCACGTTAACATGTTAAATTCACTGAACAAATGCACACGGTCTGAGTAAGTAAAACGAGCATTGTGTTTTTAGACAATATAACCAACATGAAGTACATTTTTAAAAGCTGTTTTAATGCTATTCCTTGATAAACTTTCCTGTTGTTTTTGACTTGTTTTAATGTTAGCTAACGTTATGTGAAAATGAAGAAATCTGTCAGTCTATTGATTGATTTTCCATTTCTGCATTGCTCCAACCGATCTGAATAAATAAGCTATGCACTGGTTTAGTGTTTTTGGCGGCCTGTTTTAATTTTAGTTTTAGTCTAGTCTGTGTGAAGCTGTCATTTTTAGTTTTTATTCGTTTTAGTCACGTTCATACCCTTTTTAGTCTAGTCAAGTTTGTCAACTAAAAGTCTGAGCATTTTAGTCTTATTTTAGTCAGAATTATCCATGACTATTTTAGTCTAGTTTTAGTCAATGAAAATTGTATTTTAGTCTCTTTTTAGTAATGCAATTCTATTTAACCCAGTCAATATAGTATAAATACCTAGTATAGACGAAACAAATTTTCTTTTAGCCAAACCCATTTCAAACAAGGTTATCTTATTATATTATTGTTATCTTATAGACTCAAGAATACATCCATTCCAGACACGGAAGACGCTCTGATTTGAATTTACAACATTTTTTACCAACCAAACATATTAGAAGTACACACACATACATTTTCTCCCAAAGACAAACCCCGGCTCGGTACTTTGTTGTTGTTGTCTTCTATAATAATGCCGCGAGTGGGGCTTGAGGAAGTGACGTCGCCTGCGTCTGCGCAGTGCTACCTGATGCAGCCGCTGAAGTGAGACACAGGAAACAGAAATACTGCAAAATAATAATAATAATAATAATAATAATAATAATAACGCAACTAAACGGGACGAAATAACATAACATTTCATTTCGTCTCGTTTTGGTCAACGAAAATGAAGAGACATTTTAACATAGTTTTTATTTTGTAAAGCACATTTAGTCTCGTTTTTATTCGTCAACAATATTGCATTATACATTTAATTATAGTCATCGTCACATGACCAGCATTTACGTTTCGTCTCGTTTTCGTCACGTGATAAAGGTTCGTTGACGACGATATTTAGTCATGATTTTCGTTGACGAAAGCAACACTACACTGGTTTATGTTGAGATCCCTTTTTTTCTGTTTAACGACCGCCTAAAATTAAATGATGATAACACGAGGCAAGCATATGGCATAATCGTGACCTATTTTTAGCAGAATTCGTTGAGGAATTTGACAGTGTGATTCAAAGATTAAGTATTTCAAGTGTAGGCTCACAGTTTTTTCTTTTGCCATTTTTGGGGGGGTTTCTAGCTTTTAGACTAGTCGGATATAAAACTTCCGTTTAAACGACAGTCAAATTAGTCGTAGCGCACATCCCTAGTTGCAACAGTTTTGATAGAGCTGGTATTGTGTGACTCCTAGTTGAGGGTTCCAAGACGTCTTTTATTTCCTGAAGCAAATTAAAAATAGCATGGCTTGGCAAACGATATGTTCGGATAATGTGTTCTTCTGGCGTTCAAAATAAATTAATACATGTGGGAAAAATCCTCTCCCTTCTCTCTGTTCTCTGCGGTGCCTCCTCCTAGCAACAGTGATTGCAGCCATTTCAAGCGCAAAATAGTTTAAGACATGCTTTATTCGGGCGTTAAATAATGGCACAAATGCCAGTAATTTGACGAGCGCAAACATTAGTAAAATGTGTTGCGTGGTTCATTTTAATACTCTCCTCCCATAAATTTTGTGTCTGAAAGGGAAACTCCTAAAAATGCATATTCAATAAGGTCAGGCACAAAAATAACTGAGTCCGTGCCTTTTCAGCGCTAATTCTTCACTGTGTGTCTTTAGTAAAACCTGACAGTACTATTTTAACGCCAAAAGACGGTTTGCGCTGGCGCAAGCTGTTAGTAAAACTGGCCCTGTATATTAAAACTGTCATTTTAAATTGTAATACTATTAAACAATATTTGTTTTATATTTGTTTTTGATCAAATAAATGCAGCCTCGAGCAGAAGAGACTTTTTAAAACATTAAAAATCTTAATGATGCCAAACTTTTGAATTGCAGTGTGCATATGCATTCATACGTGTGTGTGTGTGTGTGTGTGTGTGTGTGTGTGTGTGTGTGTATGTATGTATGCATTAAAAAAATGCATGCATTTGGGAATTGTGGTAGAAAATGTGCTTAACTGTCATGAAAAATGTCACAATACAAAATATCTTACTGTTTTTTTTCGGGGTGAAATTTGACCAGGACATGTTCTTGACACGGGTTTCATGAGATTCACTCAAGATTCATCATCGAGTGGTGTAGAAATGTGCCATTCATCTAAAATGAGTCACAGGCGATGAAAGGGGTGACCAAAAGTGGGGCCAGATTCAAGGCAAATGTCGCCCGGCTAATGCGCCGCTATTTATTGGCACGACCCAGCAGCACTCCGCAAGCTTTTAATTATCTTTAATAACCATTTCAATTCCATTAGTGGATGCATCAAGCAACTCATTTTGCGCTGTGTCTGCAGGAGGACGCACACGGCCCGCTGTTAATGCCTCTGCCCATCAGTGCACTCAGGAACCAAGAAAAACATTTGGCGTACTCAAATCAACCTCTCCTTTTCTCTGCTTGTCCTCCAGATAACCAACGTGATGGTGCCTTTCATGTTTAAATATGCGGTGGACGGCCTGAACCAGATGTCGGGACACATGTTGAACCTGAGCGACGCGCCGAACACGGTGGCCACCATGGCAACGGCTGTTCTGATTGGCTGTGAGTGCTGCCTGCTCCTGTCTTGGCAGGTGTTTGACTTCATTTTGGGAAGCGTGCTGCATATTAAGCGCCAACTGACCTTTCCCCAAAAGTTTTGTGTCAGTATTGCTTTTTAGATTCATTGTGATGTTTTGTCATGCATGCATCTGCTCCTGGGTGCAAATGCAATTTGGATGTTTGTTTCGTTTGCTCGTCACTTTGACAGCATTGACCTCAAACTCCTGGCTGAACTATAACACTGTGTCAGCAGAGAGAAAAATTGATTCACCACAATGGTTTCTTAAACCATTCCCATTAGAATAATTCTTTATTAAATATAACGTATTTTTAAAAAAAAAATTATTTTATTCTCCTGAGGTAATAATGTTAGCACTGTTTTAGGTATTTTATTGTGTTGGTGTTTTGTGACCATTGTTCACTCTGTCTAAACCAGAATTGTTTTAGTATCAGTGAGATATCATTGAACTTTTAATTAATGTTGTTTTTTTTTTTTTTGTTAATTTTTATATCTTCCCTTTTCATTTTATTTTTTAATTCAAGTTTGTTTTTGTCTTAATTTTTTGTATTTTTTTTACTGTGTGTCTTTATAGCTTCTATTTTATTTTATTTTATTTTTTTTCAGTTTTAGTTATTTTAGTACATCAAGTTAAACCAATTTAAACTAGGAAATGTTGCCTATGCAACTAGATGACATAAAACATTTTTTTAAAATGTTTTATTTCAGTTAAAGTTTTTCAAGTAACGTGTTTTTTTTTTTTTTTTTAAATATACGTTTTAGCTATACTTAAATATAATATAGCCCTGCTCTAAACCTTACAGTTAAACTGGCTATTATGCTTATAAGAATTTTATGTAAAGATCCATTTTGCACATCAAATGAGCCATAGCTGTTTGTCCTGGGTTTTCTGTTTGGTCCAGTATATAGTTATAGTTTCAAGAGGTTTTCATAGTACATCATTTAATAATACATACAGTATTATTACTAGGACAGAACAGGAATGTGTCAGAAGACAGAAAGGATGTTATCTTGTAACTTTTTTTTTTTTTAACACAATAAGCTTATTTTCATGTTGTGTTTTCCACAAACCTCGCCATCATCAAGTGGTTTTCATCCATGCATTATTAGAAAAGAATGGTTGCATAATTGCAGCACTTGATGGCCCGAGCATTTAGAGTGTCAGTCTAAAACATTAAGGTGAGGTGTTTGTGAACAGTACAGGTGTGATATAAAATTGATGAACATGATTTTCCCTGTCATGGAGTTTGACCGGTGCAGACTAATTTATTTTTATAATTCATTCTAGTCTTAGTTTGCTTTTGTTGAAGATGGCATTTTGTGCCACCCAATGGAGCCCGAGTGCATGTTTGAATAAAGATAAATGAAGATAATGACTAATGGTAACTAAGCACTTAGCGAATCATTGTGTCTTAAAGTGAAAATTCACCGTCTTCCCATAACTGCATATTTTAATGAGAGCCATTAGGTCCTGTGCACACAGACCATTAAATGCTTCTCTGCTGCTGCTGGTGTGATTTGTGTGCGCTGCAAGGCACAGATTATCTCTGTAGAATTTGCCTTGATTGATATTGTATTTAAGGCACTATTCATCCTGAGGCTGTGAATTTAATGCATTAAGAGCAGTTTTGTTTCCCACTAGCAGATAAAACCTAAATGTTCATGTCAAATTCATTATTTTGGTATCTCAATTCTAACATCATATTTTAAAATTTAACTGTATGTCCATTCATTGTTACTAACAACATAAAGTGCATTAAACAAGACATTGCGTTAAGGCTCCGTGAAGGAACTGCAGAGTTTAATGAAAAGATAATAATTAAGTCATGAAAAAGTAACATTAAATTAATTTTTAATATGACAATGAAAATAAGTCATGTGACCATTAACCAATGTCCAAGAACCGTGAACATGAACATACTATACTACCTTAAAATTGCAGGAGTACTTCATGTGGGTATATTAGGTGAAAGAGGCCTTTTTTTTTTGGTGTAATTGTAATCCAATCTGAAGCAATAGTCTCATCAGTGCTCTATCAGGTTTACTTTAATCAGCATATTTGTAATATTTCCCTTAAATTGATTTCTAGGACACTTTTTAACTTTATGAAGTGCAATATTTTCCTAACCTTACTAAATGCATGTCGTCATTTACGTCAAATTCTTAAATTTTATCAATACATTCAGTTAGAATAATTAGACTCTGTATGGTTGTTACCATTCAAATGAAATCAGTATCAACAAACTCCATCTTTCCACTGAAGCTGCATCGAAAGTGCCATTTAGATGTATTTACTCAGACTGTTTAATGAAGATAAGAGGTTCCATAAATGCATTTACACAGTAAAATTGCAAATGCATTCACTTTTTTAACATACAGGCCTAAATACGAAGCGTTGGAAAACTGCAATGATAGGTCTACTTTTAAATATGAAACCAAACCACCAGTAGGTGGCGGCAAGTCACTGTCTTAATGAGTGAGTCATTGATTCAACCGATTCATTCAAATGGCCAATTCATTCAATAAATAAAGCAAGTGACTGTCTTTATGAATGGCTCACTGAATCATTGCCTCACCTGATTCGTTCAAAAATGCTGAATCATTCAGTAACGAAACACCGCTGTGCGACTCTTCTGCTGTGGCTTTGCTTAGAACTGTTTTCGTTAGGAAAAACGGTCAATAATGTGTCTAAAATGTAAGTTACAAGTTTAGTAAACTCACTAAACTTACAGACCTTTGGGAAAGAAACAGAAGCCATTCTCGTTCTTATTCATCTGTGTAGCATCAGCATAATTTTGAAACTGATGTCTTGCATACAGTTGCTTTAAAGCCTTAACAAGGCTCTTGTTACCTAAACCGTGTTGATGTTGTAAAGCAGCTATACAGTGAGTCAGATCTGCTCGTGTGTCGAGAAGAGCTGGTTTAATGAGCTTCAGGTGCTCTTGAGTGAAGAGGAAGTAGTCAGCATACTCAGTTGTCATGCAGTCTAATGTGTGACTGTGTTAAAGTTCCCTGAAGCTTGTTAACATTCATACAGACTCACATGCAAATAATATGCAATGTGCAATGTTAGGCTCTTCATTTTTGTCATTGCCAGGGGCATGAGAGTGCTGCTGTGACTGTCTCCAATAACTCCTAATTTATTGGAAGTTGTCAACGCCGCATGTAATGACTCCTTTTGTTTTTCCAGCAACTATGTAAATGAAGTGGCACACACTTCATCTCATTTTTGTTTTCTGTGCTTTTAAGTGTGTGTTGTGTTGACAGTGAACGCGTGTGTTTTCAGATGGCGTTTCCCGCGCCGGAGCCGCTCTCTTCAATGAGCTGAGGAACGCGGTGTTTGGGAAGGTGGCTCAGAGCTCCATCAGGAGGATAGCCAAGAACGTCTTTCTCCATCTTCACAACCTGGACCTGGGCTTCCACCTGAGCAGGCAGACCGGAGCGCTGTCCAAAGCCATCGACCGTGGCACTCGAGGAATCAGCTTCGTGCTCAGCGCTCTGGTCTTTAACCTGGGGCCTACGCTCTTTGAAATGGTCCTGGTCAGCAGCATTTTGGTAAGTCCAAAGGGTCTCCTCATATCTTAGTAAGGTCACACATTATTTTAAGGTCCAATTCTCACTATTAACAACCCATTAACTGTGACTTTTGCCTCAACAAACTCCTAATTTGCTGTTTATGAATAGTTGGTAAGGTAAGTTAAAGGTGTCATAGGTGATTGTCTTCAGAAACATTTTTTGTTATTCTGGTTGAAAGTCTCTTCACATCCTGATAGCAATCATTAAGTTAAGTGGTCTAAATGTATTTATCTGTATTTATATATTCTGTGGAAAGCATAGGACAAAGAAATGTTCATCCAATCAAAACGCTCGGTCCGAGCGTTTTAATTGTCTCTCCTGCCTGTCTGTCAACGTATGTATTTGCATACCTCTGCACACCCTGTTCGCGCAGATAGATACGTCATCAGTGCGATCACGCACGCTGTGCAGACAGAGCAAGAATGGCAGACAAACATCAACAACCCAAGAATGGCAGACAAACATCAACAACCCAATCTTCCTTCCTAGTAGCCCAGCGGTTCCCAATCCCAGTCCTCGCGCTCCCCGCTCTGCATATTTTGCTTAGTCTCCTTTAGTTAACACACCTGAATCAGATAACCAGCTCATTAGAAGAGAGCTACGTGCATGAACTGTGTTCCGATTGACATGCTCCCTACACAGTGTTCATTGCTCCCTACTCCCTGAGCAGGGGAAATCCGTCGGAAATTTATTTCACTTCGGAACATTCATTCGCAGATTGCACTGCGCAGCGTCTTTACACACAGACGAAACTTACTAGAGAAGTGTGACATAATATACCTCTGTAAATAAATACAATTTAAATTCACATCTTGCACACTTTATTGCCCTTTGTATGGAACATATACGCTCGCTTTGAACTGGAATCATGGCGGAATATCTGGTGATGTCCACTTTAGAGCCCTGCACGGGCCTCAAATTTAGGCCCTAGCCCGGCCCTGGCCCGAGATGCTCAGGCCCTAGCCTGGCCCGTGTCCGAAAGCTTATCAGAATTACCGGCCCGAGTCCGACCCGAGCCCGTCTTTTTTTCCCCCTTCTCCCAAAACAGCTTATACTACTGTTTCGGCTATTAAAATAGTTCAGTTTTGAATGTAATGGCAAAATTATTATATTTCGTTAAGTTTTTTTAAGTTAATTTAGAAAAACGTTTGGAACGTTTTTGTTTGTTAAATATAAGTTTTTGTTTTTTAAAGTAACGACCAAGCGACCAGCGGCAGACAGTGAGTTGATCATAGCCTATGTTTGATCAATTTAGCCTTCTCAAATCATCACGACTTGCCTAAAATAAAATCTATAGATATATTAAAACAGTTCAAGCATATAATAATGTTTTAACGTTAAACCTGCGCTATAATAATTATAATGTGCGCTATAGCCTATATCCAAGTTTGAGTGGAGAGTGGAAGCTAAAGTACGCTCTGCAGGACATGGAGGCACCAACGCAAACACTTGGATTTTTTTCAGCGGAAACAAATTAAAATAGCCTACGCCGTCATTTTTTTTTTTTTCTGATAAAGGTAAGAGTAATACATACATAATTCGGAACTGTAAAGGGTCTACTTTTATTTGTGTGCACTCACAATACCAACAAAAGGTTGTGCTTTTATAAAACAAAGAAAACATACATGATGCACTTTCTGCCGTCTAGTCTTGAACAGGTGTGCTTCACAAAAAATGAACCGAAGCTGAGCGAATACATGCTTCACAGACATAATAAATATATCTATGGAAAGCTTTAAATTATCACTTAACGAAATAAAAAAAAATTGAAAACAAAAACTCTTTTATTATAATCTTAATCATAATCAAAAAAGATGCATTTCTCTCTAAAGGCGCGTCTAATGAGGATACGGCGAGTCAGGATCAGCAACTTCATCCTTGCGACACGGACTCAGAAAACATTAGTTTATTAGTAAATAATTCAAATATCTCTTTACTATTTTCCGCGGAAACATTCATGGTTATTATGTTTGCTGGGGCTTTGCAGCAAGCTTCAGTCTATTGCGTGTATTTGAAGGCAGAACTCTTCAGCTGCGCTGAAGTCACTTGCGCTTGCTGCTGCTGCTGCTGCAGGACTCTAAACACCGTCGAGCCACTCTCAGTCGCGGCAGCACGGTCTCGTGTTGTTTCCACCAGCGCGGCAATTTTTCTCATCACTAATCGATGGATGTCTACAATATAAAAATAAGGAGAAACCCAAAACAGGCCCGAGGCCCGGCCCGCGTGTGAACTATGGCGTGAAAATTGGCCCGAAGCCCGGCCCTAGGGGCGTAAAAAAGTCGGGGCCCGTCGGGCCCGGGCCGAAATGCAGGGCTCTAGTCCACTTCGCAGGGCACTTATGACTTACGGTCAAATAGTACAAAAGTCAGATGTGATAAGATATATATATATATATATATATATATATATATATATATATGAAATGTGCAGAGCGGGGAGAGCGTGAGGACTGTTATTGGAAACCGTTGATGTAGTAATTTAATGTTGTCTCTGGTATTCCGCTCTCTGAGTGTCTGTGTGTTCAGGGGGCGTGGCTTTGGACGGCGATTGCAGGGAGGGTGGGACGTTCGCTTTCAGTGCTATCAGGCTAAAGTTAGCATTTTCCGAGATGTCCCACTACACCTTTAAGTTTAGGTATTAGGAATGTAGAATGTGGTCATGCAGAATATGTGCTTTATAAGTGCTAATAAACAGCCAATATGTTAATAATAGTCGTTCTAATAAGCAACTAGTGAGAATTGGCCCCATATTAAAGTGTTATCGTTTATAAAGCCACAATTTTACCACAAATAACGGCTGTTCCTGGGCACAATATAACCTCCCTTTAAATGTGGTAAAATCACTGTAAAGGTGCGGTCACATTAGTAAAATTGCAGCAAAATATTGCAAGCAAAAAAGGTCCATTGTCTCGACTCAGTAGCATCCTGTAAGGCTATGTTCAGACTGCAGGTAAACTTTTTTTTTAATTTTTTTTAATTTTTTTTTTTTTCTCTCTCTCAAATCAGATCTTTTTAGGCAGACTGTCTGCTCTAGTAATTGCACGTGATCAAACCAGATTTGTGTGTCTCAGGCATAGCCATGTTTTCATGAGGCTTTCAAAACAGATGCAGAAAAATGGAGGTGCATCGTCCATATAAGCATCCTATCAAGACACGGTGCAGAACTCCGTCGCACAAGAAACCTCAGCGCCAGTATATATAGTCACCGGTTTTGACGTTATTGCGTTTGTTGCATTAAGAGAGATGCAAAATACATTTTGAAATCTGATTTGAGCAGCCAGAGCATCCAGACTGAGATGCATCTGTAAAAATACGCACTTCAAACACCTGCATATGTGGTTTGTATTATATTTGAAAAAAAAATCACATTCCATGTAGTGTGTTGTTTTTTTTTTTTGCTGTTCAGACATGCAAAACCCATCTGGATATGCAAAAAATCTGATTTTTCTCTGACAGTCTGAACACAGCCTAAGAAGCACAACTCAAACAGAAGTCACTTTCAAGTCACACAGCGACAAATTCATGGGATCAGCTTGAATATGAGCAAAACTTGCGTGGGGAAGAATTTTTTTCTTCATGGGAACCCCAGATTGTGCAGATTCCTATTGGAATGATGGGATTTTGCAGGCAAAATTTTGCAGAGCATCAGTAACGAAAGCAAAGAAAATGCACACTAGCTGTTTACTATACCTGGCAACATAGACAATTGCTGCATTTCCAAAAAATCCACTGATGCGGGGTCAGCATTTGACCTCAAATACGGTTTGCCCAACAAAATGGAGTCAAATCTATTTTAAAAATATAATTTTGTTGCAGTTTGAGTCTTTAAAACGGAGTTGTTGTTTTTGTTGGAGATAATCAGAAGCATTTCACCGCTATGAATGTGACATAATACACTTTGAGTTTAACAAGCACACTGTCTGTAACTGCAGCAACAGATGCTACGATAGTCAAATACAGACTTTATGGTGATTATGCGGTGTCTTTTTCTCAGTGGATCTTCCTGTACTAAATGAGAATCTGAAATCTGAGAATCTGGAAATTACTATTGCTCTTCTTGACATTCACCAGACCATGTATATACATAACATAGCTGCAGTGATCCCTCTAATTTTTTTTTTCTTGCTGAGAAAACTTTTCTCTTGGGTGGATATTTCGCCACCTGAGCAAAAACATTCTTTATACCAGACCTGTACAGCACGTGCACAAAAACTGTGTAACTTTTAACTCTGTGCTATTTATATTTGTTTTGACCATTGATGTAACTAAATGATGCACATTTTAGGTTACCAGAGTGAACATTTTACGCTGAACAGCTCAATTATTTTTAATAATATAATATAATATAATATTGTATAGGGTTGTGAGAGTGCACTGTAAAACCTGATAAGTTAAGAATACTCAAAACATTTGAGTAAACGAACTCGCTTCCATGATCCCACTCCACTTATCACAATGATAATTACATACAACTTGCTTCCATCAGCAGCACATTCATTCAGATCTTTAGTTTAGTACTATTTAGCAACAGCACACTGGCACATGCTAATGTAGTTATCGAAAAGACTCACAACAACACTTGCATGTATAACTATATATATATAGTCTGGAAGTTTTGCTGTCCATCCTCAACCTAACCACAGGCTCTACTCTTCACCACAACGGCAACACTACAAAACCAACATAATAGAAACCTATGTAAATCCTAACATAACACAACATTTAAGTACTAACTTGTGTCTTTCTATGAACTAACTTGTGTCGCTCAAAAACACACAAAATAAGACTTAATTTCTACATTTATTTTCCTTGTTGTCTGATGCAAAGCATGCTGGGAACTAGAAAACACAATAATTAAGTTCACCTTACTACAACAACATTTTGAGTTTACAGAACTTATTTCAGTTAAGTCCAATGAACTTTCGTGAATATTTGAGTGACATTAACTCATTTCATTTAGTTCATTTCACTGTTCAGTTTTACAGTGTGACAATTTTCCACGTGTGACAACACAGGAGGGAAAGTGGGTAGTAGTTTGTTAGTTTTCTCCCTCTTTCTCTCACTTTTCTTCACTTTTAAATAGCTTGTATATGCCCCTGCGCAGTTTTCTTTCACTTTTGAATTGGCGTCAATTCAGCGTCAATTGATTTGAATGGATAACAACAAAACAGTACAATGACCAACTCACTTATATTAAACATAGAATGTTCAATTTATTTAACAAAATGAATAAAAATACACCATGCTATAGGCCTGATATGAAATAACAAATAACCTACACAAAGTTTAAATATGAAAAAAAACTGAAAATCCGCTAACACGGTGGAACCAAATAAATAAGAAATGAATGTTTTAAACTTCCAAAATCACCTTAGATAAACGGCAAAAGTCAACATGTTTTACAAAATCCAAAATAATTTTAAAATAGGCGCTTTTGCATTTTGTTTCAGAACTAAATCTTCCGCCATTGTCTTGTCTTTCTCACCTCACTCTCCTCACGAGAGAAATTACATCTGACTCCTGCCCTGATCTGTGATCTAAATTTTTTTAGGTTTATAATATAATATAATATAATATAAAAACAAACTGAAGAAGTTAAACCGAGAATGGAATGGAGTAGAAAACAAACTGAACCATTTAAACTGATATATGTAATGTTAAAAAAAAAAAGTCAAATAAAAAGTGTACATGTGAATTCTTTTACAGTAAAAACCTATAACATCCCTATGTAGAGTTTGCACACTGCTACACCTGTGTGTGACTGTAAACTGTAAATATCTCTAAGTTTTGTTACCATTCTGTGCCCATCATCTGCTACAGCACTTAATCAAGCCACTCTTCTTTAAAACATGATGATTTATTTGACGTGTCATTGCGTTTGCTCTTGTGTTGAGGTTTTTTTGTTTTTGTTTTTGTTTTTTTCCCCCCCACAACTGTTGTATTCGCACAGTATTTGATTTCTACAGCGGGTGATTTGGCGCACATCATTCTCTTTCTATAAAACCTGTTAAATGCATTCATCGGTTCTAAGTCTATAGCGACACAAACTCTATAGCGGTTTGCCCGAGCATTGCAATTATTTTGCATTTACTGGAATTCAATCAAATGGCTTTCCCAACTCATTTTTGTGTGTGGGCTGCATTTTATGTCTTCCGCGTGGTCGCGGCGGAAGAAGTGTGCGTTCGCGCAAGCTCGCAGCTTAGAGGGAACATTGCATAGCAGTGAATATATGGAATAAGTCATTCTTCATTCCCTAGGCTAATGTGAGACATCATTAGTAAAGTGACGCTCTTGAGTATAGCACATCATTAACCCTTATGCTAGTGCATGTGGCACTTTTGCAAGAATGAGCTGAAATCTCCTGAAGTCAGTCACATGATAGCTTTGTGTAAGGATTAGAGCGTTAGAAGTTATCACACAGATCATGAGAAACACATCAGGGTTACTACGGGGTTTGGAAATGTATGGAAAAAAGAAAGAGTATGGAAAAATATTTGCGTTTCCAGATTTTTGCCCCCATTTAGTTTTTTTTTTTTTTTTTTTTTTTTTGTAATAGAAAATTAAGAATTTAATGAAAATATATTTATCGTACAAGAAGTGAGGTTTCATGGCAGCTGTTTAGTGATTCTTTAGTGATCGCCAAATATGACAATGAATTCAAAATGCACTTTTTCATTATGCAAAATGCAGGTTATAAGCATTTTGGGATTCTACATACTATATTCTTAGCACTGTATTACATAACCTCAAGGACCTTTGCAAAAATAAAAAATATACAGACTTTTATGTGGGCACAAGAAACCATTAAATTTAACATATAGGACGATGCACACTGAGCCACCTGTTGTGCCATCAGCCCATTTAGCGGTGTGGTTTCTTGGTCGCCACAGACTATGCATTAAAGAGACCCAAGGCCTTGAAATATGGCATACTGCCCCAATAAAAGCCAAACCTTAAACACTTTTTTTTTTTACAGTACCAGTCTTTTTTTATAGCCCCTTGAACTTGGCAAATTTTATGCCTTCAGTCCATTTCGTGTCATGGTTTCTCCACCGTGACAGAGGATGTGTTAAATTGGACATTAGGCCTTAATATTAGAGGTACTAACGTAAGAAAAGCTGAATTTTGAGCAGGTAGATCTGTTAATCCATGTGCTTCCATGCTATCGTTTTATTCATAGTAAGACGGCAGTGATGCACAAAGGAAACCGGTTGTATAAAACAAGAAATTGTAATGCGTAAGCATGCAAAACATTCCCATGTACATGTGAAGAGCTTCTCGAGGGCACAAAAAAGTGTCTTGTGTGAATGCAAAAGTCTGTATTTTATTTATTTATTATTTTTTATTTTAGGGATTCTGTGTGTTGTCTCTTAGAGAAAATCAATGAAAAAAAACCCTGAGAAAATAAAAATATTTACAGATGACTGTACTGTATACCAAATATAAAGCTGAAAATAATGCTAAAACCATTGTTAAATATGGTCTTAATCTACCAAGAGGTTTGGAAATTTAAATCTGGAAAAGTATGGATTTTTGAAATGGAAAATGTGTAGGAACCCTGTCACATGTACAGTATGTAGTCAGAGACCCTTCCCTCAGTCACATGTGCTCACATGAGATGTTAATACTTGACCAGTATTAATAGTCTTGTATTGTGGTCTCTTTATGTGCCTAATATTCACCTCCACAGGTTGATTAATCCAAATCCTTCAGTGATGGCAGAAACATTAGCTCTAACAGCATATTTCTCCATTTGTCACACTCCATTAGCTGGTGAAATGGTGAAAATGCAAGGTAAAATGAATGTGAGTGTGGATTGAGGATAGATGATGCATCTCATCTCTGGAGACTCAGGACGTGTCGCTCTTTCAGTTCCTCACAGCTGTTTTGTTGTCTCTCTGCAGTATTATAAGTGTGGCGGTCAGTTTGCTCTGGTCACTGTGGGGACGCTCTCGGCGTACGCCGCTTTCACCATCGCCGTCACGCAGTGGAGGTACTGTACGCGTCTGTCAGAGAGCAGTCATTGTCTGTTGCATTGATCACTGCTGTATTAATCACCCTCTGTGTCTCTGATCAGGACGCGCTTCAGGATCCAGATGAATAAGGCTGATAATGAGGCTGGAAACGCTGCTATCGATTCTCTCCTCAATTATGAAACCGTCAAGGTGGGTCACATGATAAACTGCACTGTCACTGCAACATGTCTGAGTAAAATCTACATCCATGCTTTTTGTTTGTTTGTTTTCTAGCAACAAATGCTAAAGTATGGAAGCCCGTTTGCGCCATTGAATAAAAAAAATGTCATTGTGACTTTTTCACAATTCTGACTTTTTTCCTCACAATTGTGAGTTTGCAATAATTAGACTTTTTTCCTCAGAATTAAATGATTCAAACTCTCAATTGCAAGTTACAAAGTCAGAATTGCATGATGTAAACTTGCATTTATGAGAAATAAAGTCAGAAGTGCTAAATATAATCTCGCAATTCTGACTATTTATTTATTTATTTTTTTAAGTTGCAAGTTTATTTCTCACAATTCTGACTTTATAACTCAGAAATCTTGCTATTCTGACTTTTTTCTCACAATTGCAAATTTATATTTTGCAAATCTGACTTTTTCTCAGAATAGTGAGCTTCTATCACACAATTCTGACTTTATAGAACACAATTTCAAGTTTGTCACACAATTCAGAGACAAAAGTCAGATTTGCACGAAAAAATTCCGAAATGGGCGGAAATGGGCTTTCATACTGAAGGGGTAGATTACCCAAAAATTGTCATGATTTACTTGCCTTCATTTTGTGAATCTTAAACGTGTTCCCACACGTCATTTTAAGCATGTTTGAGCTTCAGTTTTCCATAATTGATGTGCTCTATGTAACGCTGGGTTGACAATTTCAATTAATCGATTTTAATTCATTTGAACTGAGATTGCTAGAAGCACAACAAATGCCAATATCTCTTCTAAAATCGGCTCAAACTATCAAACTCTGGATGCAATCATAGTTTGAACCTAAAAAATAAGAGTCTGTGCACATCATTGACTACATGAAACCTTGCAACATTTGATGCATTCACAAAAAAACACACATGATGCACTGTCAGCATTTGACAGCGACTTCAAATACATTTTACCCAACGAAATAGTGTGTCAAGTCTTTATTTTATTCTTTACTGTTTAGGAGTCTTTAAAACAGAGCTATTGTTTTCCTGGAGATAATCAGCAGAACAAGCGTTTTACTGCCTGTTTTATGAATTTGACTCAGAACACTAGGTGATGCACAACAGATGAAAACAATATGTGACCCTGGAGCACAAAAGCAGTCTTAAGTCGCTGGGGTATATTTGTAGCAATAGCCAAAAATACATTGTATGGGTCAAAATTATTTTTTTCTTTCATGCCAAAAATCATTAGGATATTAAGTAAAGATCATGTTCCATGAAGATATTTTGTAAATTTCCTAGTGTAAATACATCAACCTAATTTTTGATTAGTAATATGCATTGCTAAGAACTTCATTTGAACAACTTTAAAGGCGATTTTCTCAATATTTAGATTTTTTTGCACCCTC
>JAFVLL020040461.1:0-14408 GCA_021397915.2 Tor tambroides
AAAACAATAGTGGAGAACAGGAATATTGTATTTCTTTCAGTTTATGCTCCTTGTATTCCTGACCCTACTTTTTCTGTTTTGTCAACCTTTCTCTTTAAATTTTCAGATTTTGAAATTATTATTATTATTTTTTTTTTTTCTGAATTTGAATCTGTCATTTTCTCCTAAGTGTAATCTCTGTTCGCAAGGATCTTTAGGCACATTTTCATATTTGTTTTTTTGTTTTTGGACTGCCCTTCTCTCTAACCTTTTTGGGTCTCAGCTCCCATTTTTTCGTGAATGACTTTTGGGACTTCACCTTGTCCGTCCAACAAAGATGTTTACTGTTGGCTGCTCTCATAGCAGCAGAGAATTGCTAGTCAACCGTTGGAGTCCTTCTCACACGGTGGACAGACGAACCTGGACTGTGTGTTTGTTGGACATTGTCTCAGTGGAACTCTCGGCTTCTCGTGTGCATGGATCTAGGTGGAGGCTGTGGGTTTGTGTCGTTCAGCGTTTGGTTTTGTTATCTTTTCTGGAATCCATGTGGGAACTGTTTTGTTGTGGGTTGGGGTGGGTTTTGAATTTGCACAGTTGCTTTGTGTTGGTTACTGCTGTTTCAAAAAGAAAATTTAATAAAAAAAAATGTTAACAAAAAAAAAACTAATTAATCAAACATTTTTTTCTGAAAAAAATTATTTGCGATTAAGCTCGATTAATCCCACCTAACACTGATTTCCTCTTTTTCCTTTTGTTCTTTGTTTAACAGACCTCACAGCAGCTGGATTATTTGATTACTTTGGCTTCTTTAAAGGGTCATGAAACCCTAAAACACATTTTTTGAGATGTTAACATGAACAGGTTGCACATCAGAGAAAACAACAATAGCACTCATTATGTCTGTTATTAAGGAAAAAGTGGTTATTTTTTCATTTTTTGGAGCAATTTCGTTCTTCCGGTTCAAAAAGAAAAGTTGAGCCTACGTCACGAAAAGTGACATACATGCGTTAATCTGGAGTGGTGACTCGCTGCCATGGCTAATGAGTACGCGTCTATGTCATCAGTTTTCAGAGCTATTCTCAGTATTAGGCTATTCATGAGAATGAACTCTTGCGATCCAATCACTGCGCTGTATTATGCATGAGGTTGTTTTACAACGGAGAATTCAAATCTCTTGAAAGAGCTTCGCGCCGTCAGTTCAGCTCTGTAAACATGACCGTAACAATATTTAACATGACAACACGTGGAGCGCGCATGAGAGAGCATTTCTACGCAGAATGCCGCGATGGGTTTAAAAACACTCACTGCGCGGATCATAGTTCATATCCGGACCAGAGCAAGCGTGTTTCAAGTTTTTGTGAGTATATTTCATATTCTCTCGTCCTCCAAACATTAACCAGCACCGTGTTTGCGCACATATCATGTCTTCTTCAAATTAAATATGCGCGAATAAGGGCGCTGATACAGCCATAAATCCGATCATGAACGTGTTGACGCGACAGATTATTGTGATACACAGCAAACAATGATATAGACTGAAAATCCAAAGACGAGTAAACAGAAAGTAACTATACCTTTAGTCTTTCTGTTCTAAATATATTTTAAAATTCATCTGTACAATGAGTGTGTTGTAGGTCTGTGTTTTATTGATTGTTTTCTCCCCTCTTCCCACCCTCTACACTACCGCTTTTTCACAGATTTACACGCTCATTTCTGGAGTCTTTTTCGGGTCTAAGGTGTGAAAGAACAGAAACGGGGGTTTCATGACCCTTTAAGAGCTGCCGCTGATACGCATAATATTTTCTCACAATTGTTTACATTTTCTGACCCACTTCAGCTCTTAAAGGGGTCATTGGGGTCACCACAAGTTGATATGATTCTTTAGGGTCATAATGAAAAGTCTGTAACATACCTTGGTTAAAATTTCTCAATGGTAGTGTAAAAAAACACCCTTTTTACCCTGTCAAAAACAGCTCTGTAATATGAAATTATATATAGTGTGCGCACTTGAACATGTGCTGTGAGCACAGTATAACAGCTGACTGGACAGGAAAATTAATTTTTACTGATATATGGCCTGACAACATCTGATCGCAGTTCACTGTTGTTCCACTGAAGCTCTCTCGTCACCTGAACCTTTTCTGTGCTCGTTTGACTAGCACCTGATGCTAAGGCAAAGTTGGAGCACGCGTCTGAAAAGTCTCCCATTTGAAGTAGTCATAAAGACTTTCGCGTATAAATAAATGCAATTTTTGTCAAGAAAAATATAGATACAGCAGTTGTGAGTAGGGTGGTCAACCCTAGTTCTGCCCCTGCCTTAACTGCATTAAATATTTTTAATGCGTTAAACTGAAAAAATTAATCAAGCGTTAACGCGCTAATTTTGACAGCACTAATTGTAACACAACTTGCAACGGAAAGTGAGAATACATTGAGAAACAAAGAAAAGTGGATTCATATTCATTTAGTTGAATCCTGAGTGAATTGAAAGAGGTCTGAACATTACCATTATGAACATATTTAAAGGTTAACTTTTTATTGGCATTAGAGCGTAGGCAAACTATAATTTAATTTAGAGACACAATACTGCTTTCTAGCTTGTAGTTTTGTACTTTGATATCCAACCAGCTGCTGTTCCAGAGTTCATGGGATAAATGTTGCATATAAAAGTTCAAACTGCAGTCACAGTATTTGTCACAAAATTATATTTTTGACAGTCATCACTCCTGATGCAAAGTTTACAGTTTTAGTACAGGATAGATGCAATACAGGAACTTTATAATATTGTTCTATAATAGTTGTGTCCTGAAGCAATGCATTTAACCTCAGGATGATTAGGGTAGGCTGAACCTGTAATTAGTGCTCAGTAAGCTACTGCTACATGGCAGGTAACTAAGTAACATCTTATTAGTGAGGTGACCTTAAATTGCTCTTGGATTGGAGATTATAGATTTGGTAAACCCCTAGAGCAGTGCTTCTTTAGTTTGTGTACCATCTACTCTTTTTCAAGGTAAGAATTTTATGCATTCCCATGAGTCATGATTCCATTTTTTATATAGTTGGAAAATAGACCTTTTCATCATAAATAATACAGAATTTTTAGTGATATGATCGCAGTTCTGAGTGTTTTTACCACATTGCTGTAATGGTTCAAGTTTCTCACCGTTTGGTACATTTCTCACAGTTTGGTACATTTGATACATTCACTGATGCTGAAGGTGAAACATGGTGCATTCAATTCAGCTATAAACTAACATTTATGTAAAATAGCTTTTTTTATTAAAATCCTTTTTTTTTTTTTTTTTAAATTTATTCCTTTTTTGTTAAAAATTATCAACATTGTGCAGATTCTGTAAGGTGTCTGTAAACCTTTGAGCACAACTGTATAAATCTAAGCCATTTCTTTTGCATGCTGTAATACATATTATCTGATAGCAGACTTGTTGCAAAGTTTGCTGTAGTTATTTTATATGTTTTAGTTTTATGAATTATTTATTGAAAACAAATGACTAATAAGCAATACCAGACATTTGGACAGATTATTACACTAGATTATTACTTTGTGAAGATGACTGAAATTAAATGTTCTTTTACCTGCATCTTTTCTCGGGTATCACTTTGATATGTGCTGAAGATGTGAAACTGTGTCTGTCAAATACTGATGGGTCACTAATGAACGATTAGTCCATTGTGTATCACTTGACAATTAAACTAGTGACTTGAGAGCCAAACTAATCATATTTCTCATAAAATATATTTGGCTACGTTATAATGTTTACTTGAGTTGGAATATAATCAAAGATTGCATATGTGAACGTGTTTGAACTAATGCTGTCGATCAGTTAAAAAAATTTAACTAATTAATCACCTATTTTTTTCTAAAATTAATCGCGATTAATCTCACCTAACATTAAAGTTTTTAAATATACTTTTATATTGCAATAATTTCACATGCAATCTTCAAATTAATGTACAAACAACATAAAGACAGTATTTTTTTTTTTTTTTTTTTTATATATATATTTGTTTAGTGGCATCTATTTTATGACTGAAGGCCAGTATCACTTATACCAGTACTGATGTCTCTATGAAATTGACCATTGATTATAACCATTCAACATTACAGTATAAATGAGAGCTATCAAATTTTAACATTTATTAGACTTTAAAAAATAACAAACTTTAAACAATCTTCACATAAACCCATTATTATAAATGTCATACGCTGTGCAAGTAGGAAATACACAGAAATTGAATAAAATTATCAAACACTAAATTCTAAATTAAATATAGATGAATCCTTAAAGCTACAAAAGTTATTGATTTCCTCTTTTTTCTTTAGATTTTTGATTAATAGACATCACAGCAGCTGTGGGTTATTAGGCATTTTTGGCTGCTATTTCTTTAAGAGCTGCTGCTGCTAAACGTGAGGCAGATCTGACGCACATCGTGTTTTCTCACAACCTTTTATATATAGTTGTGCTTTAATATGAAATGATATACAGCTTGCTGGCGCATTTGTGCGTCAAGTTGAAGAGCACTTTACAAGCACAGTATGATGGCAGAAAGGAGAGTAAAACTCATTTTTACTGACATATGTGACCCTGGACCACAAAACCAGTCTTAAGTAGCAAGGGTATATTTGTAGCAATAGCCAAAAATACATTGTATGGGCCAAAATTATCAATTTTTCTTTTATGCCAAAAATCATTAGGATATTAAGTAAAGATCATGTTCCATGAAGATATTTTGTAAATTTCCTACCATAAATATATCAAAACTTATTTTTTTTTATTAGTAATATGCATTGCTAAGAACTTCATTTGAACAACTTTAAAGGCAATTTTCTCAGTATTTTTGATTTTTTTTTTTTTTTTTTTTTTTTTTTTTTTTTTTGCACCCTCAGATTCCAGATTTTCAAATAGTTGTATCTCAGCAAAATATTGTCACATCCTAACACACCATACATCAATGGTATGGTTTGTTAGGAAAGCTTATTTTTTAAGCTTTCCTAGCTTGTTAGAAAGCTTATTTATTCAGCTTTCAGATGATGTGTAAATCTCAATTTCAAAAAATTGACCCTTATGACTGGTTTTATGGTCCAGGGTCACATATGGCCTGACAACATCTCATTTGACAGTTCACTGATGTTCTATTGAAGTTCGTCCTCACCTGTACCATTTCTGCATTTGACTTGTGGCTGGCGCTGGGGCAAAGTGGAGTGCGCGTTTGAAAAGTCTCCCGTTTGATGTGCTTGTAAAGACGTTCTGCGCATCTAAATAAACAACATTTTTGTCATGAAAAAAGAGACAGAAGCAGCAGTTATGAGTGGGGTGGCCAACCCTAGCCCCGCCCCTCCATCTCCATCTCCAACTGGAAAAATTAATCACGTGCGTTAACACACTCATTTTGACAGCACTAGTTTGAACAATTTGGCTAGTGATCAGACAGATCGATGAAAAACAAACGACCACTTCTACTAATGTGCCCATGCTCTCTTCTTGTGGTTTCGCTTCTCTGCATTGCAATAAATTGTGCCCAAACTTTTCATCAATACCACCATAGGACAAACCATGTATTTCATACAGTTTCAGAGAGTTGTTTGGTACTGTATGATTCCAAATTTAGGGGGCCAGAGGGAGTTCAAGTTTGTTGACATGGGCACTTGTAACTCTAGCTAAAAAGTTTAAACATGATGGTCCCAGTTTATATCAAGTGGCCCTAATACCTGTGTACTTACATAGTAACTAGATGTGTACGTAGTATGTAACCACAGTGCAAGTACACATTGGTACATAGTATCTACAGCAGTAAAATTTCAGTAACTACACACATGTAACAACCCTCCGAATGGTTTGTGTAAGTACAAATGTGTAACAGGACATTGGTAACAACACTTTTTTTCACTTCACTAAGTACTCGTGTAACAGGAAGTATATAACTACATTTTGTAACAACAATATGTATAAGAGTAATTGGAACAATTTGATCCAGGGGGTGGAAACGGGTAGGTTTAGGGGTGGAAATGAGATCCAGGGGGTGGAAACAGGTAGGTTTAGGGATATGTAATGTGGGAAGAGTTGGATCTCGAGTTGGAGTTGGTGCACCACTGTAATAACAGTGTACTTACATGTAGAGGTCGACCGATTTGGGTTTTTCTCTGGCCGATGCCGATATTTAGAAATCAGGGCAGCCGATGGCCGATATATGATGCCGATTTTTGTGGCCGATATGTTTGGCCGATTTTCTTGTCTTTTCTTTTTTTTTTTTTTTCCCTTGACGGATTAATACAATCAGTTAAACGGTTTAAAAAGTCATTTTTTTCAGTAATTTATCAAAATATTTAAATTTTGATAAATTTTGATTTGCTGCATGGTTAAAATATGCTATGCTTATAAAAAAATGTGGTTTTTAGAGAGAGAGAGAGAGAGCGAGAGAGAGAGAGAAAAGTCGCGTATAAGTCACATTTTATTATTTCATTCAGAAATAGGCCTAATGCGACGCGAAATGTTTACAAACATTATAATAAACACTGTAAACATAGCTAGGCTATTTTAGTTCCCCTCACTCCACAACAAATTCTTTCAATTAACAGTATTTAGAAAAGAACAAGAATTAAAAATATAAGAAGCTAGCTATAAACGACAAGCCAAAACGAATTTTAGACTAAAACGAAACTGAAACCAAATGTTTCCGTATTCGCGATGTATTTGAATGCCAAAATATTATTTACTTCACAGAATTACTGAATTTCACAGGAAAGATTCGTTTATTTTTTATAAAGAAAGAACTGTATTTCCTTAGTCAATTATTAAAGTATTACATGTTACGTGGGCTGATTTATTCATTTTTAAGTATTTGGGATTTTAAGAACAAGTGGGAAATGTGCTGAATGTTTCATTTCATCCAAGTGAAATTAGCAAGCAGTTAGACTTAATTTACATTCGTTTTAAACGCTGAGCCAGGCGCTAGTTGACACAGGTTGCGCGCGTGCGTCAGGCCTCGTCCATATTGCCAGATGCGCTCATGAGAGACTTGCGGAGCAGAACCGGGCGCGAGACCGTGAGTATAAAAGAGCATTACGAGACAGGCTGCGTGTGTGCGGCTCGTCCGTGAGACGCGGGAGACGCGCAGCGTGGGGCAGAGCGGAGCGAGTATGATGGGAAGCATTCAGAGACACTGGCTGTGTGCGCGGTCTTCTGAATTAGCGAACATACAATACAAACTTATTTCAAATTAATCTGTTGGGGAGATAAAATGTGTAAGATAATGTTCATGTAGCCTACCAATAAAAACATCTAAAAATTTATCTTTTATTCTCCAGTAATGAAAGCAGAACCGAGCTCTTGATATGCGTTGAGCTCTTGCAAATGACCTTTTTTGTTTGTTTTCTGTCATTTCGAGGCTGAAGTTACATACGTTTTTCTTTAGTTTTAATTTGCCTAACTTTCGATCTGACCCTTTTTAAATGGTGGGTGTTTACGCAGTTGGCTAGAGCAGTGCTGATCGGGGAGAACGGAGGTGCGCTCACTCTATTGGTTAGTAAGACTGTCACTCAAGGCTGGCAGTCATGCATATCCTCTGGAACAGAGTAATATCGCGTCCACATCGCAGACTTTGCGATTAGCAGATCGCAACGTCTCGAATCGCAATTGCGATTTGCTTTCCATTAATCGCACAGCCCTACCAGGTAGTTCTCTCTTCAAAAAGTTAGCAGGCAGAGGGGGACATCACAGGGTTATCCGTTGTGCCAGTGGAATGGCAATCTGCTTGCCGCACGAGGCAGCGTCACCTGTTGCTTGCAGACGCGCCTGTATATTAATCGGCCTAATTTGCAGCACAATCAGCCATGCCGACACTGTGGAACACAGGTAAATCACGATCAATCGGCCGACCACTACTTACATGGTAACTCCTCAGGAACTGTCCACTTAATATAAAGTGTAACATTCTGGACACCAACCACAATTTATATGTAAAGCCTAACTTACTGGCCGCTGCTGTGTAACATCAGAGTAATTACATGGTAAATCCATAGGAATTGTTTACTTAAAGTGTAACACTTTCTTTACCAAAAAGTGCTGTAAGTCCTGTTACACATTTCTACTTATATATACCATTCAGTGGGTTGTTACATATGTGTAGTTACACAAACATTAGAGCAGTAGATACTATGTACCAATATGTACTCACACTATGTACTTACACTGTGGTTACATACTACGTACACATCTAGTTACTATGCAAGTACACAGGTATTAGGGCCACTTAATGTAAAGTGGGACCATCATGTTTAAACTTTTTAGCTAGAGTTACAAGTGCCCATGTCAACAAACTTGAACTCCCTCTGGCCCCCTAAATTTGGATCCTATATACTTCCAGGCTTATGATGGCTTATGGTAGAGAAATGAACATTCAATTCACGGGCAACAGCTCTGGTGGACACTCCTGCAGTCAGCATGCCAATTGCACGCTCCCTCAAAACTTGCGACATCTGTGGCATTGTGCTGTGTGATAAAACTGCACATTTTAGAGTGGCCTTTTATTGTGGCCAGCCTAAGGCACACCTGTGCAATAATCATGCTGTCTAATCAGCATCTTGATATGCCACACCTGTGAGGTGGAGGATTATCTCCTGCAAGTAGAAGTGCTCACTAACACAGATTTAGACAGATTTGTGAACAATATTTGAGAGAAATAGGCCTTTTGTTTACATAGAAAAAGTCTTAGATCTTTGAGTTGAGTTCATGAAAAATGGGGGCAAAAACAAAAGTGTTGCGTTTATAATTTTGTTCAGTGTGTGTGTATGTGTGTGTGTGTGTGTATATATATATATATATATATATATATATATAAGGGGAGCAACGGTTCAACTTATTCACAGTTCAGTTTGTAAATGTTTGTAAATATGAACAAATAATCTAACTTCAAGCAACAGCACAAATAAATACAACTGAGCAAAGATACAAATAAAATAAACAATGCTTTTCAGTTTTTTCTTAGATTGGTCTAACATTAGTTTTTAGGTGCAGAAATTGAATAAAGTAATAATGTAAAATAACATTGCATATTTGAATGTATAAATTAAAGATTAATCTTTATTAAAGTTACACAAACTATAATCTAGAGTAGTGAGTGATTTCCTTGTTTTTGCTGTTTGATTATCATTAAGAAATTCCTGTCAGTTTAAGAGAATGCACGGATCCAGTGCACTGATACTGTACGTTCAACCGACTATGTCTGCTGGGATACTTCCCAAGAGGGGCATTTCTGTGCGAATTTGTCCATTTAAGCGCAAGACTTGTAAGAGAATTCATCATTTGCACACGTTCTGAGACGCGGGTTTGCGCGCTTCAGATGAGCGCACAGATATTCTCACTGCGCGCACGAGTTCTCGTTTGTATGGGATTATTTTTGTCTCTAAAAAAAAAATGAACGTAACTTTTCAAGAAACTTATGAAAATATAAACTGAAACTGAATAAAATGTCTTTAAATTGCAGTTAAAATCTTTGGCTTCATTTTTAATACACCATGTTTTGTAAACAGTTTTCTCCTTTCTTTTGCTGATATGTACTTACAAATGTGGTGTGTTGTGGTGTGCTCTCACTGGCTGCTGAGTTTTTGATTGACACCTTCGTGAGCTGGAAGTGAAGGCGCAGGTTTTGCGCCTGTGTGGATGCGAGCGTCTGTTATCGGCTTCCTATTTCATTTTAATGATAAAAAGTTAGGAGGTTTTTTTTTTTATTTAATCTGTATTTATCTGCTGCAACTACTATGTCCACATAAGCTTTTAGGAGCGCAAGAGATCAAACGCAAGAGAAAATGAAGGTCTACTGAGGTTTAATTAATACTAAAGTTTAATAATACTAATACTGTATATAATACTGAAAATATCGCATAATGTACAATGTTCTCGTAGGATATTTGTTTATTGCTTTTCATTGTAGGGTCTATTTAGGTTGTACTGTTACAATTTAAAGATAATACTATCATATATATGTGTGTGATGTATTCAGACATTAAGAAAGTCTCACTCCAACGGGCAGTCAAGGTTGACAACCCTGGCCATAACTCATTTGCACTTAGACCATCACAATTAATGATCACCCAGTTCTGAAGAATTCAAACAATATGAAAATTATAATCATGGCTTGTTGTCCGATGATACAGTCTTTAAGGTCATTTCATTACATATTCCACACAAATAATGTTCTTGCTGCCAATTGTTTTTATCATGCTGATAATTTTTAGTTATTTTTAGTTAACATTATCATCTAACATTTAAAATTGGAAATACATGTTATAACAATCGTCAACTCTAAGTGTGATTTTTATAAACTAGTTGAATGAATGTAATTGAAAATATGAATTAATTCAAATAAATTTACATTCTTTATTGTCACTACAGCATGTACACAAGTATCAAATGGCGCTTTTCCACTGCGTGGTACGGCTCGGCTCGGTTCAGAACGGCACGGCTCAGTTCGGCTCGGTTTGTGTTTCCACTGCAGTTTAGTACCACTTTAGAGTGGGCGGGATTATTCACATGTCGTTATAGTTGCGCCGCCTCTACTGCCGTGACTCCTGAAAAACTTTTTAATTCCGCGTCGCTCCATCAAGCTCACGCTGGATCCGCTCCTTGGCTATCAACGAGAGGAACGTCTGTATCAATAGACAAAAAAACAGCCATTTTTTGGTTGTTAAAAGAAAGGTGCGCTCATTCAAAACAGTTGCGTTCGATCCTTCGCTGGCTGTGCTGATTTAAATCTAGCGGGTCTGTTGTGTCTCGTGCCGCAAGTTCAATGACGCAGGCAGTGACGATTCTCTCCGGCCAATCAGTGATCAGCAGCGTTTACACGTCACGTTTTGGTAACGGTTCGGCTCGCTTGGAACCTCGGCCGAGGTGGTACTAAAAAAGGTACCAGGTACTGTACCCAGTGGAAAACCCCCCAAAAGCGTGCCGTACTATGCAGTGGAAAAGCGATTATGTTGTGACAGGAAAGACCAGAATCCACAAAACACTAACTGCACAGTGTGCTCGTAATTCACATTACTACACAAAATGTTTAAAATTCATATGTTTTAAACGTTGCAATGATGCTTTTAACAGTTGCTGTTACAGTATAAGTAACGAAACAGTGAATGAGTATGTTATGTAATGGCGTGCAATATCAGTCTTTACGGGGATAGTCCACCCAAAAAATGAAAATTCTCTCATTTACTCATCTTTATGCCATTCCAGATGTGACTTTCTTTCTTCAAATAAACACAAACAAAGATAAATTAAGAAAATAATCCATCTATGTGAATCCAAATAACACAAGTGAATTGTAACCCATGCATGTATGACGGTTAATCGGAAGTGATTGTTAATAGTCAAAACGGTTTACATTATTAGTGTTTTTCGTATCTATTATTTCACTTCAAAAGACGTAGTTTCAATCACTGGGGTCAAATGGATTACTGTCACAGTTGCTGTGTGTGGTTTTTAAAGCATCTCTAGGACTCAGAGATTATTTTCCTAAAAATTTTAATTCATGTTTACCTGTAGAAAGAACGGTGGGTGGGGGGGCCTATTACTCTGTTCCACTGTTACCCCGTCCGATGCCCCTAAATACATATGAAACAGACATATATTCATGCACAGATTAGGCAGCTTTAATTGCCTTTTTGGTAACTTAATGACTTACCTGACGACATAACTATGACACTGCATGCTCGTGGTTTCTTTCGCGATTTGATATGAAATGATACCGGCTACAGCACGCAGTGGCGCATTTAGGTGAAGAGCATGTGGTACGAGTGCACACACTAGGGATGTGCATCTCATGACTCAGGCCGATGCGATACGCATCTCGATGCATATAGCCAACGATACGATACATTAAAGATACATATGAAGCACGTACCGATGCAACGCCATACTATTCACCCCTATTACGATGCAGTGCGATCCGATTTCGATTCGATTCGATGCAATACGATGCAATGGAGAAAATATGATCACTTTTAATGCCTCGAGGTCTGTTTCATAAAACAAGTTAACCAAATAAGCCAGGCTTATTTCAGTTAGTCTGACTCATTGTCAAATGATTTGATTCCATAAAGCAAATTTAACATAGGCCTAGATCATGCTTAGTCACTGTGGCAACTTATGCTGGGAAACTAACCTGGTCTGAGGCAGGCTAACTGTCAGGCTAAGCTGAGCTCCTCTAACACTGACCAATAGGAACACAATAATATTACCACCGTCTCACATAGTATTATTTGACTAAAGAAAATGACTATATTTTAACTGCCATAAGAAACACACATTAACTCATTTGAGCTTAGTAATTAGTACTGTACTAGCTTATATTTGATTTACCTATTACAATAGTCATTTTACAGTTACTGCTATCATAAAAATACACTTATAAGTAGGTTTAAAATTCTACAGAAGACACATTTAACATCCAACAACAAATATTTTAGCAAAATGTATATTTTAATTTTTGCGCTCCTATTCGATTGCACTCCGTCTGTTTAGCGCGCATGTACGCAGCAGCGCTCGTCCACTTGCGTAAGCCTCGCCCACTCCTGACTGCAAAATGGATATGTTTGCATGACTTTCTAACATTTATAAATGACAAATATACCTGTAACATGTCAGTTATGCACTGAGGAAAATCACAGATAATTGGTCACTTTCTAAATAATAAAAGTATATCTTATCCATTAGTAATTATACATAAATAAATCAGTTTTTACCGATGTAAATATGTTAGAAACGATACAACGTGATATAAATGACAACTTGTAGCCGATGTACACTTTTTAAACCGATGCATCGAATCGTTAACTTTTTATGCCAATGCACCGAGCGAATCGGGGAATCTTCCCATCTCTAGCACACACATATGGCATCGGTCATTGTCAGATACAGAACATTTAGTACTGTACAGTACTCTATGTACTGGGGGGAAATATGAACTAATCGAAGCAAATATGATCTAATTGAAGACTGTAACTGTATGTAGATAACCAGGTCCTATAATGACTGGGCTAAATCAAGACAACTTACCACGAGTATCCTGATAACGACGATGATTGATGATAATGATGATATCATTTGTCTGTGCTATTCCTAAGAAATCATCTCTACAATGCAGTGTAGCAGCAGATAAATACTGATAAAATAATAAAACAATCTTTCTATGTAATTTTATATCTAGAGGTGGGATGTTTGACACTGAGGCTCCGAAGCCTGTTTTACTCTATTGAAGCAGACTGGTTTGAAAGACTGTGTCGAGGCTTGTATCAAATCTCCGTGATCATGTGATCGATGATGTTTTAGGCTTCATACGTCACAATGAAACGCCTGAAGCGAGGTGACTGATTCAAATCTTTTGCGCGGCGTCATTCGTTATAAAGAGACGCGAAATGCTTGGTGTTCCCTCCCTGCTTCATAGTAAGCTGTCAATCAAAAACTCCGTAGCCAATGAGAACACACCACTGCTAGCCCCACCCCCACAAGAAATTTGTGCCAGAATGGCAAACGAAAACTCAGGAGCGTAAACGAAATCTTCAAAAGCGTAAATAAACTCTGAAAGTGCATTTGTAAGTACAGATCAGCGAAAAAAGAGGAGAAAACAGTTAGCAAAACATGCAGTGTATTAAAAACAAAGTCAAAGATTTTGCCTGCAACTTCTTTTTTTTTTTTCCGGTTTCAAAGATATTTTATTCAGTTTCAATTTATATTTTCATAAGTTTCTTGAAAAGTTATATCAGTATAGTGCTATTAAAGTACTATTAATGATTTTGTCATGATGCACAAATTTAGTAGTGTTTAATTTGTGGGATTTTATTGCTAAATTTTTTATTTTATTTTTTTTTGCCTTCTCTTGTTTGTGTCATTGTAACTTTTTTTTGTTTTTGTTTAGTTTTATTTTTTTTATTTTTTTTTTTTTCTGGCACCTCATTCAAATATATCTCTAAGAATAGAATACCATATTTTTGGTGGGGTCAGTAGAAGTGTTGCCAAAGTAAGTTTCAGAAGTACAACATAGATCTTCTACACTTAATTTTTATACTCAAACTTTTCCAGGCTTTACATAAAATTTCAAAGTTGATATCTTTGAAAGACTACAGTAATTGTTTTCAAAACTTTTTATTTTTTATTTTTTTTTCTCTGAAGTGATACTCTTTAAAGGCAAAATGAAAGAGCATTTTTCTTTTGTTTTGAAATTCTATGTTGAATTTGTCGATTATCAAAACCAGGGGCGGCGCCAGACAATTTTGAATGCAGGTGCTGAGGGGGTGTTAGATCATTGACAGGGGGAGCTGGGCAATTAATAGTAAATATGACCAAAACAGGTTATATTTTTCGTATGAACAATAAAATCACCCAATCGATTTTGTAACATTTTATTACATGGTTATTTGACTC
>JAFVLL020040462.1:0-27609 GCA_021397915.2 Tor tambroides
CTTTTGTGTACATAGAAAAAGTCTTAGATCTTTGAGTTCAGCTCATGAAAAATGGGGGCAAAAACAAATGTTGCGTTTATAATTTTGTTCAGTGTGTGTGTGTGTATATATGTGTGTGTGTGTGTGTGTATATATATTAAATTTTGGAATTTACTTGGGCCAATAACAATTTTTATTTTAAAATATCCAACAGTAGGTGTGGGCGATATACCGGTAGACATGATTAACTGGTAGAAATTTGTCAACTGGTAGAGATTTTCGAATATCACGGTTACACACTCATGTGACATTACTGTGCTAAGTGGTCACAAAAACGTATTGTTTGTACGTGTTTTTAAGCATTGCAGTTTAAAAACAAGTGATTTTAAGCTGTTGAAACGCAATCAGCAGTGAAAGAGAATGCTTAAAGTGACAGCAGTCTAATATTCCTGCTGTTTGTCATTCATGTTAATCAAACAACAAAAGAGAGAAAATCTCTCACTGCTACTGACTAAATCACTTTTGTAACTTTAATAAGAAGAAATATATATTTAATTTACACAGTGAAGAATATGCAGTGTTTTTATACATTTGATTACTTTATACAATGTATGTAGCATTTCTTATTTATTTGTTGTACTGTAGTTTTTTTTGTCTTGTTGCTTGTAATTAGTTTCTCACTCTTATTTAATCGCTGACTGTTTACTTGTCTTCAGTGAGCATGAGTTTTTTTTGTTGTTTGTTTTGTTTTAATTTAGGCTAGTATTAGGCTAGTTTTCTGTAATATTGACACTGGTGACAACAATTATGAAATTTCTATGGTATCAAAAATGTTGGTATCATAAAGACTTTATTTAAAGCAAGAATTATATCATGATATTGTTACCTTGAAATAAAATTACACATCGTGATATGAGATTTTGGTCATATCGCCCACCCCTATCCAACAGGATTTTTTTTTTGTAAGTCTCTATCAAATGTGTGCCTTAAATGGTTAATAAAAGCTAATTAATTATTGCAATAACAAATAAGAAAATATCCATATATATAAAATATACAAAAAATACAGATTTTTACAGTTATGTATTTGGAGGGGGTAAAAATTGATCATGACGCTGATAGTTATTAATATATGTGCTAGTTAGTAGTGCTCTGTTAAAGCCAACTGAACTAGTTAGAGGTGAAGCTGGTCCGTATGTCACCTGAATGGATTCCACTTGTCATTTGATTTATTTAACAAATTTAGATTCCCCCTTTCAAATCTAGGCAGTCACATTTAAAATGGGCCTAATAATTTTTATATGACAACTTGCATTCGTACAACTCTCATGTAGTCCTGCATCCTACATTGGGCAGGATTGATCTTTTTGAGAGTAGCATCTTTTAACACTGGGCTTTTAGAATCAACATATAAATTCATGTATCATCACCTTAAACCTTTATAGATGTTCTGTCCCTTCAGGTTTGTATTCCTCATTTTGTCATAGTCTTAAATGTTAAAGGGATAGTTCACCCAAAAATGAAAATTCTGTCATTAATTACTCACCCTCATGTCGTTCCAAACCCGCAAGACATCAGTGGTTCAGCAGTAATTTTATGAAGCTACGAGAATATTTCTTGTATGCAAAGAAAACGAAAATAATGGCTTCATTCAACAATTTCTTATCAATTCCTAGTATAGCTCTCGGATTTCATCAAAAATATCTTAATTCGTGTTCTGAAGATGAATGAAGGTCTTATGAGGATGAGAAATTAATGACACAATTTTCATTTTTGGGTGAACTATCCCTGTAATTTTACTTGCATACTGTCTTTTCTCTTTTCTGTTGTCCTTATTTACTTTTCTTTTAGTATCAGATTTGTGCAAAATTCTGAATTCTGAAGTGAACAGGCCACACGGCACAGGATGTTGAATTGGAACGACAGGAATAGAAATTAAACACTGATACTCAGCAAGAATTTCTTTAGTCCAATACAATATTTGCGATAAAACGTTCATTTTGAATTTGATTCCATTGTGATTCTGCTTATTTAGCATCAAATTCTACATCCTGTTTGCAAATTCGATTCAAATTCAGAAGATTCTTTGGAAATTAAACTGCGTTCTCGGTTCAGTTCTGAATGCTGCACAACCCTGATCAGCATCAGTAACAAGTCTGTGATCGTTAACCTTGACTAACTCATCTTTGTTCCTTTTTCAGCCTGTTAACTAATCAGTTTTCCATTTCTGCTTTCTTCATAACACTTTCATTCTCTTTCCCTTTCTGTCCTTCTGTACCGCTTCAGCACGCGGGAAAGCCTTGCTTCGAACACCTCGAGTAATGTGGAAAATAGCAGGCGCCAGAATATGGCTTTGAGTCCAGGACACATTGGCACCAAAAGACCCCCGCCACCCTACCAGCCCCCCAGCTTCCGTACCATCCGTGAGCCGCCCGCCAACCGCACGGAGAAACAGGCCTCCATCACCAGCGTGTAGTGATGGGGACCGCCGTCAAACCCGACTTCACCAGGACTGTTACAATCTTACAGAGCTCGTGTGACGCCTGTTCCTGCTGTTTTCAAATGTAGACGTGTTTCAAAAAACACACTTCATCCTGATTTCACTGGAGGTATCTTTTACTTTTTTTTGAGATTTGTAACAAATACTGCTGCAGACAAACAAGTCACTTCATTAGGACTAAATTTACGCTGATCTATGATCAGTCTGGGATGAAATCCTCGATCAAACTCATTTGTAGGTGTCCTTTATAGCTTAATGTATCCACTACGGGTCTTAACTGTCTTCTGATCCAAACTTGGCTGCGTTGCCTCTGCCTATTCATTCATCGCTGTGTCTGGTGTTTCATTCTGTACGCTCAGGTCCCTCTGAACTCTACTGACTTAGTGTCTCACATTTGCTGGCCCAAATTTGAAGGCCACGATAATCTCCCTAGAAATCCCAACAAGCTCATCTGTTTCTGCTGGAATCGTTTTACCGCGTCCTTGTGTATCGTCCACCGTCCTGGGATTTCTCTGGGACATTTATGTAGAACCGTAACAAAACATACCACCATTAATGCATTATTTGTTTATAAAAAATGCCAATTTAAATATTACTGGTGCTTTCTCGTTGAATGGACCGTTATTATTTAAAAAGAAAAGGAAAAAAAAAATCCTTCCCCCCCCGCCCCCCCCAGATTTTGTCTTTTAACCAGGTGCTCAACTACTAGTTGACACAGAATACACACATTGCTACCTCCACTATTTGTACAGTCGTAGAGGGAGACATGAGAGACGTCCACCCACAACTTAGGCCCGCTGTATTAGACAAACCACTATCAGCTTGCAAACTGTGAATGTACTGCTAGTGCTTTTCAATCACATCTCCATCAAGCGTTAGTAACCTACTGTTCTCATACTAATAGAGCCAAATCTCATTGTAATAGAGAGGAGAACTGTGTAGAGTTTGGAATCATATAGGACCCATAGAGTGGATAATTTAGAACTTCATATCTCTGATATGTCCAGCCATGTTCAATTATTTATTGTTATTATGATTATTATTATTATGATTACAATTTTCTTTTTCTTCGGTTCTTTTAGTACACAAATTCATGGTAAGCATTTAGAACAATATTTCACTGATTCTTAAAATATGGGGCAAAACATTATTTTATTTTTCCCCCGAAAAAATTAATGTTCTTTCCAATTTTTTTGTTCATCAAAGAATTCCAGGGGGGAAAAAAAATTCAGTTTCTACAAAAATATTAAGCTGCACTGTTTTTGAGTTCATGGCTTTTAAAATAAATTTAAATAGAAAATGTGTTATTTTAAATAGTTTTTATATTATATTACAGTTTATATATTCATAAACGTATTCCCTTTCTATAATTTGCCACCATCATAAAGATTGCAATAAAATGTTTTGGATTTATGCATAATTTTCTATTAGGATACTGAAGTCCTATTACGATTAGCAACACTAGAAAAACAAAGTGGCTACAGCAAATTAATACTTATATGGTTATGATAGTGTGATGTTTTCTTTATTCTTAAAGTTAAATGCTAAATTTGTCAGTGTAAATATTTGACATTAGTCATGTCATTTTTATAAATATTGACAAATCTAGTAAATTCCATCACATGACTGTACACATTTTGTATCTGACAGTGTTGACCTATGAAAGAGTCCTATATAAATGATTTATGAATAGCAACCATGCCAGAAGACATGTACAAGCTTATACAAAATAAATCTTGGATGCATAAACTTTTATGTTCTTTGCCCTGTTTTGCCCCAATATTTGAGAATCAGTGATTTCTAAGTTTTTAAATAAGTTATAAGTCTGAAAGAATAGCTTTTTTTTTTTTGTAAAACGATGTTCACTGCTCCATTTAGTGAACATTTGTCATATTCATCTGAGTACGAGTCCCCTCGTGAGTTCTAGAGGACTGTAAAATGTCACGCTCTCCAATAAATGGATAAACTGCAGCCAGGACTACCTTGTTATACCATTTTTGCACTAATGCCTGTTCTCTGGTGACTGTAAAAAGAAAAAGGAAAAAATCATCCGAATGGATGTTCTGTTTATAATGAACATATTTCATACGAAATACTGATAGTCCATGAAATGTCTTCCCTAAACATGATGGATTTCTTATGGTTCTCAATAACATTGTTCCTTCTTGTGACATTATGTCATTCTGTAAGAGATGGCCTATCTGTCAAGCTGAGTATAAAAACCTACAAGGGGGATTTTTTGGTAAAGTCTATAATATTTAAAAAAGAAATTCCCCGTTTGTGTAGTTGTGCTGTTAAATGTTTTAGTGTACTAAATCCCTCCCTTGGGGATTGTGTAACTTTTTAAGACAATAAAATAACATGACATGTTTAAATTTAACTGTGTGATCTCTGTTGAGGTCAATGCCATGCATGGAAACTGCAAAGCTATTCACATTGAGGTAAACTATCATAAATAACCACTAGATGGCGCTCCACAAAATCTTAAAAGGATTGACCTTGGATGAAAAGTATTTTCCTTGTCATTAAGACATCAATTTTAGCAGTAAACAGCAGTTTAGTAATCTGTATTTTTTTTTTTTTTCCAATGATTTTTTGCTTAATTTCTTAATCTAAAATGCCAAAACCATCCAAACCACTATTGAAGTTCCACTTTTTACTTTGGCAAAACCAGTGTGTTGCGGTTGCTTTCATCCTGGGTTTCATGCAGTGTAAAGTGGCTAAAATTTGAGACTAATTTTCTTTTCTAAATGAATATAGCTCACTTATTAAACTTACAAAAACTTGACTATTATTACAGCATAAAGCAGGACTGAGACATTTGGGAGTTTATTCAGCAATACAGCTTTGATAATGCATTAGCATTGCAACTGAGAAATTCATCTTTTCTACCACAACACAAACCTCAAACAAATCTTCCACTGTGCATTTGGAAGAAGCATCAACAACTTTTTCCCATGCAGCAAAATATGGTCAAAAATAGCCACACTTACATTAACGGAATGATCACAATATACTGTGGAAATTCATAGTGTGCAAAATCTAGTTTCCAAGACCAGCAGCTGAAAATATTCAGTAAAATGCACTTGGAAAAATAAAATACACTGTTAAAAATTGATAACTACTAATCTATTCAGCAGGGTTAAAAGCAAATATGACACAGGCTTAACTCACTGTTTTGGAATTAAATTAACAATTAGATTATAAAACACAGAATAAATTAAGAGTAAAACAATTATCTAGTCTAAAATCACAACAACACGCATGTAATGTTAGTAACATGGTAAACTGCTGTTATCTTGTACCTATTTGCTATTTGGTAATCTGCTGTCTAACATCACACGTGGATCTGAGGTAATGTACATCAAATTCAGCTATTCTGAATATAACGGATTTTTAGCATGTATGTAACAGCAAAAGGATTGGTAACTTAAGTACATGACCTCAAGAGAAATACTTCACATATCTGAGCCATCTGAGAATTATGTGCTTATATAGATGAAAAATGTTGCAGAATGTGTGTGTTACACTATTGTGTTCACAGATCACATGATGACTGAAACAGAGTGAACTCTGTACACAATCATCGCATGTTCATGACTGGACTGTTTTCAAATATTTTGTATCCATGCTTGCTTGCTTTCTCTCTCTCTCTCTCTCTCTCTCTCTCTCTGTGTGTGTGTGTGTGTGTGTGTCTAATTCACAACTGCAGATGAGCACATCTTGTTGATTCCACACAGTCTGGATCCTCTGTACAGGTAATAGTAACCCTATAAGAGAAGTACAGGAAAAATGTGAACATTTCTGTCATATAACACAGTCTGCAAATACCTACATACAAGTTATGAGCAGGACCAAAGTTTTTTTGTTTTTTTTTTCTGTGCTGGTTTTGGTGGAAAATCTATACGGATATAACTAATGTTATACTGTAATCACAAACAACACATTTTTAATAAGAATTATTTTATAGCAGTTTTTATAATGCAGCTCAAAGTGCTTCACGAGGTAAAATATAAACAAAAAAGAAAACATACAACACTGGCAATGCGTTTTCACACAATATCAATAAATATTGATATTGCAATATACTCAAAAGCAACTTGTGTCTTTTAAAAGATATGGTTGGCCTTTTAAAAACATGAAATATGAATGCACCACCATTGGATAACTTTCAGAGTATTGTGTGCCAAAAGAACAGGACTTAATTTTTTAACAATCAAACTTACTGATGTTAAAATATCAGTAATGTTTTTCTAGCATCAATCAAGAATGGAAGTCTACAGAGGCCATGTATTAATGATGATGATGATTTTTCATACCTGCTCTCCATAGTCCTCTCCCCAGCTGTTTTTGATGGCCCAGAATGGAATGCCATTACCTGCAAACAAAAGCAGAAAAATATACTCAACATCACTATGCAACTCTGTTGACTGATTCTACATAGCTGTAAATGTACATCCAAAGTATTCTGAAACTTTGGTTTGCATAGCCTTGCTGTTTAAACACCTGAAGTTCTCATCTGTATCAGTCCAATCCATTGAAATCAATATAACTCACGTTGTCCGTATCCCACAAGCAGCACAGCGTGATCAATCATCCAGGGGTTGCAGAAGATCTTTAGAGGATGAGACACTCCCTTTCTGTAGAACTAAAGACAGCCAAAAATAATGTTTAAAAAAAGCAACTTCAAGTAACCAGGTAAAGACATAGCAGTTTTTGTTTTTGTAGGACCAGACATAAATGATACTTTTGTCTACAGTTTTCTCAATTACATAAATTATATACAATTTTGTCCATTATTGGGCAATATATTAATGCATGCTAATGGTAAGTTTTTCCAATGAGGCGGCTCCATGGTGTATTTGTTACCTGCATGGCGAAAGCATTGAGGGCCGCAGAGACCGGACCGTTCTCAGACAGCCAAGCAGCAATCTCTACAAGGCAATACCAAGACATTTTAGATTAAGTGGAAGACTGTAAACATACACTACCAATTAAAAGTTTGTAATAATTTTATTTTTTTCATCAAATTGATTAAAAGTGAAAGTAAAAAGTTACAGTTGTACTATAACAAAAATACTTATTTCCAATAGATGCTGTTCTTTTAAATTTTGCATTTATCAAAGAAAATATGAAATATTAAGCAGTAAAAATATTTTCAACATTGATAATTTTAAAAAATGATTCTTGAGCATCAAATCAGCTTCTTAGAATGACTTCTGAAGGATCATGTGACACTGAAGACTGGAACTGACAGTTCAGCTTTGCCTTCACAGACATAAATTACATTCTAAAATATATTCAAAAAATATCAATTGTAATATTTCACAATATAACTGTTTTTAACACTTATGTAAGATTAGCTTATAGCTCATATTTCTCTCCAAATGTTCTGATATAAACATTTGATATTTTTAATTTCCTGCTTTAATTTCCTCTAGTGCAGGTATTTCCATCATGTGTTTTTTTTAATTTAATTGCGTTTATTGACACATCTCTAGTTCCTCATCTCTCTCACTCACCGTTTTCATTGTCAGGCAGCTCAACAGAGCTGTTAATGTAGGCGGCCACCTTGCCTGAAGAGAAATCACAGCTCTGCTTGTGTCCTATGTAGTTGTAGTCTGTTTCTGTCTCAAGACCTCCTTTATAGGTGAAAGAAAGAAACACATTTATATGGGACATGTTTACTCTTACAGATTCCCTATAGGTAGTTTGATTTGAAATTGCTTTCTAGGGAATGTTACTTCTTACCAAGCTTCTCAATGGCTTCGTAAGCGTTAGACGGCAGTCCACCTCCACATGCTTGGTCCAGTTTATCACAGTCCACTAATTCTGTGATATAAAGAGGTGAGCAAACAAATCAATGTACCTTTTCACTGAATTCACATTGAGAACAACACGTTAGAGCAATAATTCCTGTTTTACCTGTTTTATGTTTGTTAAAGCAAGGTATTCATCAGGCACCATTGGGGTTGGTAAGATTTTTTTTTTTTTTTTAATGCATTTTTTAAGGTTTTTGAAATAAGTCTCTTATACTCACCAAGGCTGCATTTGATCAAAATACAGTAAAACAAATTGTAAAATGTAATTTATGAATGTGATGCAAAACTGAATTTTCAGCATCATTACTCCAGTCTTCAGTGTCACATGATCTCTCAGAAATCATTCTAATATGCTGATTTGCTGCTCAAAAAACATTTCTGATTATCAATTTTGAAAACAGCTGTACTGCTTAATATTTTTGTTGAAACCATGATACATTTTTTTTTCCGGATTCTTTGGTGAACAGGAATTTCAAAAGAACAGCATTTATTTGAAATAGAAATCTTTTGTCATAAGTCTTTACTGTCACTTTTGATCAATTGAATGCATCCTTGCTGAATAAAAGTATTAATTAAAAAAAATAAATAAATCTTACTAACCCCAAACTTTTGAACAGTAGTGTAATTTATATTTACCCTGCTCAGAGAGGGAAAGAAGCTGTCCGGTTTTCTTAAACCACAGTCCCTCAATGTTTCCAGTCACAGAAAATGCCCAACAGGAGCCACACATGCCCTGCAACAGACAGTCAATTAAACTCTTTAACTAATTATAACAAACATTTAAAGTTTAATTCTGCATACACACTCAAAAGCATTCACATTTCAGTGATTCACTCTCTATTAACCCTCTGGTTGTGTTCGGACTCCTGTCACACTTGTGGTGTTCCCGGTCAAAAATGACCGGACTCCAAACAACTGCTTATAAATCTGTCATTATGCTATATCATCACTAAATATTGGATTCATTTCTTTTTGTCAGCTTGTTTTCTTTCATTTAGGACTGGTTTTGTGTTTCTATTTGCATCTGATTAATCGTAAGCCTCATTTATCCGAAAGTAGGCACCTCATTTTTTGAGTGAAAAAAGCATTTTTTATGAATAATTTTCACAATATGAGATAAAAAATTATGAAAATTTGCACTGTTTCTCACACTAGTGTGCTTTAATGTTTAATCAAGAAGTTTGCTTTTAAATGCTTTTATTTTGTACAAAATTGCACAAAGTCACACTTGTCAAAAATGGCTGGCCATTGAAAGTGAATGGGGAAGAATGAAAGTAAGAGAAACAACTAGTGTTCAGGAGCATGTTGTGCTTGCAAACATAAAGGCCTTGGACCTGTGCGTGTGTGGATGCATGTATATTCTACTATCTAGTATCAACTAGTATTTTTGGGAAAAAGAAAATCTTTTTCGGGTCAATTTGACCCGAACACAACCAGAGGGTTAAGCTAATCTGTGCCATCATACCTGATTCTTCACAGGACTGACTGCCCCGTGATCCCTCCAGTCCCAGCTGTCAGGAGCAGCCTTACTGGCTGGACTAGCTGGCTTCATCTCCTCCTTCAAGCTCCACTGACTCAGCATTGGGTTCAAGTACATCATTCTGAACTCATCCTCTAAACACACAGAGGTTGGGATTAGCTGCATCGAAATGATCTCATAATCGATACATATTAGACTGGTCTCAAGTGTTGCAGACTTTGTTACAGTGTCTTTGAATCATGCAATAACTATTGTTAAATCACAGGCATTAATAATGCTACTTTTGGCTTGGATTGTTACTTTTGACCACCGAGTCATCACTAATTGCAAATTTTTGCTCACTGTACTAACTGAGTGATCAACAAATCCATAAACATACCAGTGAGGTCACTGAACTTGGTGACCCCATATTCAGCTGACCCTTGTTCCAGAGACTGCAGCGTTTGAGCCGTTTTCATGTTCTCCTGGAAAATGTGCAAACGCTTCTCCGCCTCTGTGGAGAGTTTAATAGATCAGTGCTTAAAGAAGGGATTTTTATTTTGTATGTGCATTACAAATAGCCATTAACTGACATACTAGTGTTGAAAACTATGGTAATAGTTTACATTATGGTATCCATGTGACAGGTAATATAGATGCATACTTATACAATTGCACAAGATTACAAACTAATCACTTGTTTATTAGTATTACTATTTCTATACCTGAGAAATTACACTGTAAAATAGAATAATGTAAAGGTGTGACAACATCATAGTAATGTAAAGTTTGTTCTGTGTTTTACCTTCTTGGGAGCTGTATGTTCGATTGTATGTAATCATAAAGTTTTTAAACTGGGTCAAAAGCTCCACAGTTTCCTGAAAACAGCAAAAAATAAATAATGCATGATGAAAAGCTCACAAATATTTAACCCTGTAAAGCCTGACATATGAAATAATGGTTAGAAAAAAAAAGAATTTGAAATGGAACTGTTTATTGAATATTAGACAAAATATGAAAGATCTTGAAATTTGCATGTTTTTTTTTGTTGAATATTATATTTGATACATCAGGCTCATATAGTATAATAATGCGAATGTGGAGCTAAGGAAAAAATATTTCTCAAAAGTCTCATGTATTATATTTGATACTCATATTTTACGATTATTTTTCTAAAAAGTGATGTATGGATAAGTTGCTTCAGTCCGGTAAGTGTTCGTCTTGTAATACTGCTAACAATATAAAAGTTATTCTTACATTTACTTTATAAAATTAGTTAAGATTTCACAGCAAAAAGACAGATGAACCACAACCTGAAGGGGGACATTTTTAGAATTATACTAAAAGGTCTTTTAAGTTTAAACTAATAAGCAGATAGCAGTAGATTGTGCACAATAGTTTTTTCAGTTGTGATACAGTAGGCTTTATAAGGCTAACTGACTTTATAGGGTTAATTGCAAATATTTTAATGACATTTTAGGTGTACACTGCACACTCATCCATACCTTCATTGGTTTGCCATGGGTTAGGGGTACGGCTACAACCTTTTTGAGCTCCTTGGAAACTAAGGCATGAACAATATCAAGGTGATTACACATGCATGTTGGGTAGAAAACAATTAAACTCGGATGTATGATCAAAATCGCTTTATATTCTGTTCTAAAACATGAGTATGCATGTCTCTGTATTATACACAACAGCAGTATATCATGTGATAAAGATGATTTGGACTACATGAGGCTGACAGATCTGCCATCTGTCCCAGGCTACTGACCCGCAGGCTGGCATTTCTGTTTAAGTAGGGTGGATTTATTTTCCCAGGGAATGTCCCAAACCTCAAACAAACAAACCTCCGTCTGTGGAGAGACAGAATGGGGATGATTAGGAAAGAGTATGTGCATTGTAAATTTACAAGGACTGCATTTCTCTGCAGCAAATGGGCAAGTTCAACTTCTGCCAAACTTCTGTTTGGCTAATTTTTGAACAAAAACATGGGGTTATCATACTGGATTTGTGCTACTGAATGGAATTATTTTGAACATGAAATAAAAAAAAAAAAATTTCAAACATGCTAATAATGGACAAAATGAAATTCCACCCTAAATGGGTTGTGTGCTGTTTATTGACTGTTACAGAATCATCTGAATTTGCCATTACAAGACACTGAGTAGCGATGTTTCATGTGGCTTAGGGATTAGTGTTGGCTCACCTTCTGTTTGTGGGGCTCTGGGAAAAAGTCACAGGTGTCCACGCCGCTCAGCTTTAGGGATTTCTTACACTGAGTGCTTCCAATCTCAACCATAATACTGTACCGAACACCTTTTACCAGCTGTGGAAGACACAGAACATAAATTAAAGACTCTTTTTTTTTTTTTTTTTTATTATGGTTGTGTAATATCAAACTTCTATTTGTTGACATATTTAATAGATAAAGATCTATAGAAACTTTCTAATAATTCATAACTAAATACACAAATTTGTTATATCACAAACTGCAAGAATTTGTGGTATTTATACAACAGTAGGATATTTAATGCCATTTAAATATACCGTCCTGTTGCTTCTTGTATTCTTCTGTCTGTGTAACATCTCTGTAGTTAAAGTTCTTTTTCATTCTGATGCTTTTGACAATAGGGAGCTACATGATGTCCAGGACTTTATTTGTATGATGGGTAAATACCACATTCACAAAACAAGATGTCTCAACTTTAAACTTTATTGCAAAATATTCACTTCTGATTTGCTATTCTTATCACTTCAAAAAATCAGCTCTCATCACTCCTCTAATCAAAAAGCTTTGAAAACATTTCATTTTATAGAAAATTTCTTGATTCTTTTTTTTATTCTATCCTTTTTTTAATTTTAATCATTGTATCTCCCCTCTTGTATTTGTTTGCGTAATGTTTATATGTATCTTTGTGATATTGCGAAAAAAGACATTCCTAAAAACATTCGTATATGCTCAAAAGTGCGCAGCTTTCCTCTGAACTACTGTGCTGAACAAATGCGCAAAAAGCACGCGATGTAGTGCTGCTTAAATCAGCTCAGCGCTGTTATGTATTTGAGGCCTCTGCGCACGCTCTTCGCGTGTTTACGTCTAATCACATGAATGCGGTAAAAATAACTCCTTATAATAAACGTACTGTCCAATATTAGAGTCGCATAAATTAATACGTCATTGTAAATAAGTTATTCACAATAATATATATCAACAATAACATAAACAATAATTATATCTACGGTTTTGTATCCGTTAATAACACAGATATTAGAAATTTTAAAGCAGTATTTATAATTCTACCTGTTTGCTGGCCGAAAGGATTTTGCTAACACGGCGTATGTGCATCGCGTTGGAGCCCATATTATATCGTTCCTCTGCAAATTTGACTGCTTTCATAACCCCCGGGTCTGACTCCGACAGATGGACCGGGGATCCCAGAGCTCCGATAACCGGGCGATCCGGGCCATCTTCTAAACCCAGAACCAACCCAACCAGGACGCAGCAGGCGATGATGCGGTAACCGCGGTTAAAGTACATGTTGTCGAGCTTTCGGAACAGAAAGCAGCGACGTAAGATCAGGACAGGTCTTTGTTTTTAGATCGTAAGCTCGCAGTGTTTTGTTGCTCCACACGGCACAGTGTCAGTCTGCGAGACGCCCCGCACAAAGATGGAAGACTGAAAGCAGAGAGTATAGAATACCAAGAGGCGAAACTCTGATGCTTTTCGGGTAACAGCCACTAGGTGGCGCTTCGGTAGCGCGGCCGCCATTTTGGGGTGAAAGTTCCAACTGGACAACGTTGCAGATATACAGAAATAGACAGAATAACAACGAAAGAGAGGTTAAAGTGGAATAAAAGAACGCAAATTGGGCAATCCACTGCAAAAACTGTCAGTGTGACAGTGAAAATCTTGCTTTTTATCGTTTTCCCAAAGACCCTGACAGGTAATTATACACAAAAGTGTAGCCTATTGTGTTTTGAAGTGAGGCAATAGCTGTCTTATGCACCTGCTAACTTTAACTGTTTTAGTCTAGTAGTAAACTTAAATCCTTTTAGGAACTGCAGGTCCTATAGCCATAGAAACCATAATAATGATTTATATGGATATGACACTATAGTTATAATGAGCTTATAACTTCACACATTTACAATTACTTACTGTCTATATTATTATTTACTATTACTCCAGTAGGTCTGAAATATATATATATATATATATATATATATATTGTACGTTTTAATCTCCTGGAACACACTACAAACATGATCTAGATTAGAACATGATGCATTGCTGTGTCTGTCATAATTAAATAATTAAACAATTTTGGAGAAAGTGGCTGTACTTGTGTTTTGTTTTGTTTTTTTCCATAAAAACGTTTTTTTTGTTGTTGTTGTTTACCGTCTTCCTTTAACGGACATTAATATAAGACAATACTGCAAAAACAGTTTACTGTCAAGATGTTATTCCTGTTATATATTTATTGTCCAACATTCCTAATTTTTCTGTCATTAATTTAATGTCATATGTTGGTATTAATTCTTTACTTTACTTTACTTTTAGTCATTTAGCAGACGCTTTTATCCAAAGCGACTTACAAATAAGAAAAAGTAACAAACTAAAAGTCAAAACTCTGTAAATACTATATAAACACACACATTTAAGAAAATAAAAGAGAATTAAATAAAAATGAAAAGTACATACATTTCAAAAACTATAAACATTTAAATGAAAATAAAAAAGTAAAGCTGAAAACAATTTAAAATATTAAAAAACAACAAAAGGTATGATATAATAATGCTTCTAACATAACACTAAACCAAACACCAAAAAACAACGTGTGTACAGCCACACACATATACATACATATAAAAATAAATGCAATATATATATTATTTCATTTCCATGTAGTATGAAGTACTAAAATAACTAAAATGAAATAAAACTATAACTTAATACAGACATCAACACTGAGCCAAACATACTTGTTTTAAAAACAGCAACAACTTACTAACACATAGTAAGAAATGGTTATAAAAACTGAAACAGAAGTGAAACAAGTAGTAGGAAAGAGGAAAAATTAAAGTGATACTTATTATATTATTATACTTACTTATTAATTCAGTGTTTATAATGTTTAACACATATTTTCAACCGAAACTGGTTTCTAGAAAGCAAAAAATTTTGTAAAAAAAAAAAAAGAAGAAAAGAAAGGGAAGACTTTAAAATAAAGTCATGAAATAAACTGTTAAAAGGATTTGATGATCATAAGTCTTAGTGATTGTACATTATTGTTGTCATCGTTCAGGCTGTATTTCAGCTTTATTATGCGGTATTTTTGAATAAAGCAGCTGATATTTAGCTTACAAGGAAAATGTGTGATAGAACATAGATATGGGTAAGTAAAGTATATAAATACATATATACTTTAAATGTGTTATTGTAAGATTGGTCCAGCGCGACTGGCTCCTATTATTCTACGGCGTTTGTGTAGTTTTCAGTCCAAAATGGCGGCGGCACAGTCATGTCATGGGCGCAACTGTTGCTATGGAGCGTTCTATTGAGTTTCGCCTCTTGGGCTTCTATAGACGGTTTCATCGGGCGCACGCGCCTGGCCCGAAGTTAACTTCCGGTCTGTGTTTGTTTATCAGTTTGATTAGTGGCGTCGGCTACAATCACAGTTAAAGTTAAAGTGATGAGTAATGAATTGGGCTCCGTTGTTGTGCTCATGAGGATGTGTTTCCCATACATTTATTTATTTGTGGCGACCCGCCTGATAATAAACGACCGATTTTCCAAAGGCTTTTCACATTGTGAATAAACGACTGCCAATACACGTTTAAAAATCAAAGCAGTAGCTGGTGTTTTTATATCACTGTATTTCTGAAGGAAGACTGTCTTCCAGAAAATGTTCAATATTTCATTTCATCTTGCATGTTATATGCCTGATAAAGCAGCGATTTGTAAGCTCAGCGCTTCTTTGTCAACAGCAAGATTACCGGGAAACCTCTAGTTTTCCCCACACTTTAAAGCACCTCCTGCTGGCAGAGAATGAATTTGCATTTTTAATAAGTCCGTCTGATTTATGGAGCAAACATATTTTGCTTGTTATCAAAAAAATAATCTACTCTAGAGGGACTTAGCTGTTGTTATTGATTCTATTTGGGTGTCTACCGGAAGTTAAGTTAGGGCCACTAAAGCGCGCATGCGCAGTAACGTTTGTTTATGTTGTTGCCGTTGAAACCGTCTATACTCTTTGATGAAAGGCGCAGTGATGCCCCGCGCAAAGATGGACGATGAAATATTTTGCTGGTGATTCTCAACAATTATTGATTACAACAGAAAACCTTTATTTATTTTTAAGTTGTTGGGAAGTAACGAAAGTGTTCCAAAAATCTTATTTTAATTTATTATGTTCTATTACCGGTGATTTATCGCTAGTTTACACCTCATCTAAAACATTATACGTCAGTGCATTTATCACCGCTAGATGGTGTAAAATCTCACAGAAATATATAAAACAAAGTCTTTCTCGCCCCCTACTGGCCGCTTACGATGACGCCCCTTTCACTTTTTTTTTATCTGTTCCGGTTGACACGTGAATTCAGCAACGAAAGCATTTGGAAAGGAGTTTAAATGTACAATATTCGTGTAGATGGATATCCCAATTTAAATGGTTGTTAGTTGTTTAGATGTGAAGAATTACACGAAACAAACGTAACTGCAGTAGGCCATATCTGATAGCTGTGTTGGTGAATGATACAATCACGACGAGTGTGTCATAAATGGACTGTCAACCTCGAGGAAGAGGAAGAGGAGGGCGAGGAAACCGAAATGAAGAGGTGGGAGAAACAATGGTCCTCTTACACAAAAATTTACTATGGTAAACAGTTTCACCATAATTATTTAACAAAGTTCTTATTTAACAAGTATAAGTTTCTATGCCAGTTTGTTCGTTTTATATTTTGATCTGTGCACTGGTATGGATTGTTATATTTCTATTTTGCGTCTTTCAGAGCAGAGACGTTCGTCTGTCTAAATCTCTGTCTTATGCATTACGCCATGGTGCCAGTAAGATGGGTCTGCAGATGAACTCGGGTGAGAGATGATATCCATGTATGACTGATGATGAAGATTGTACACCCACAACATGCTTACAAATTTGTTATGTAGGTATTTTGTGTACGTTCTTGTTAGCAGAGAATGATTACTGTTGGACAAGAAAACAAATGATTCATTAAAATGTTACAATTTCTTTGGATTTAGTTTTTTATCATGTCTGTTGTCTGTCTGTAATCATGTGGCCTTGTCCACAGATGGCTTTGTATTTGTAGAGGAGCTTCTCACTCATCAGCAGTTCCGCTCATTTTCACTGGAGGATGTGGAGCGAGTGGTGGCCACCAATGACAAAGAGCGATTCAAGTTTTGCAACCACCCTGAGGATGGTCGCCTTCAGATACGAGCCAATCAGGGCCACTCAGTCCAGGTCAGAAAAATACTTAAATTGGACTTGGTCACTGGAGCATTTGCTTGACACAAGTTTACATATACTTTGATAAATGTTTTTACATAATGTGTCTCATTCAGGTTACAGATCTGGAGCTGAGAGCAGTGGGACTTAATGATCCAGACTATCCAAGAGAAGCTGTTCATGGCTCATATATGAAACACTGGCCCTCTATACACAGTCAGGGCATCAGCAGAATGAACAGAACTCACATACACTTGGCACCTGGGCTTCCTGGAGAGGGCGGAGTCATCAGTGGTGAGTGACATGCAGATTAGATTCATTTATAGAGGTCTTTATTTCATGTGACTTATTTATTTTATTTTTAATGGTAAAATTAGGATAGCAGAAAGCAGTCCATACCAAGACTATGTGTAAAAAATATGTAAATATGTTTTTTAAATAATTTGAGTACATAATTTGGTTATTTACAGTTGTAAATGGCCTCTTTTCTGTTTTTAGGAATGAGACAGAGTTGCGATCTGGCTGTGTATGTTGATGTTGCGAAAGCTATGTCAGGTATTAAGAAAATAAGAAAACGAATTTAAAGTTGAATAGGTGTAACAGTGTTAGAGCTTAAGTTCTAATGATCCCTCTCCCCTCTGGTTGGTGTTCAGATGGGATTCAGTTCTTCTGGTCGGAGAATGGCGTACTATTGACCCCTGGAGATGCTGCTGGGATGTTAGCACCGCGCTATTTCTCTCGAGCACAAAGACTGAAACCCTCACGTGAGTCACTTTCACAGCCAGCTCAAGTTTTACTGAACTCTTAAAGTCCTAAAGTTAATAAAAAGATTTGTTTTTTTTCCATGTGCTGTAATTATGTAGAAATGTAAAAGACTTCCAGTAATTTTGCAATATTCCTTTGTATGCATTTGATATTGTACAGTGCAGATTGGTGATAATTCGATTTTATGAAATCAAGTAATATTTCTTCTTCTTTCAGCTTGTGAAATTGAACTGCATTAGCTGTTGGAGAGGATCTCCTTCAAACTTAAAAACATAAACTGGAGATTGGACTTTTGAAAGCATTAAAGTGGAATGTCTGTTTCTAAGAAAAAATATCTTCTAAATAAAAACAACAATTATTTGTTAACATAGGTGATTATACTCGAACATCAAAAGATAGAAATTGAAATAACTGAGATAAACTGAATACCCACAGATGACTTTGTAAGGATTCATGGGAAGACATTTTTTTATGCCTTTAACCTCATATAAAACTGCTGTGCAGCTGGACAGTAGTGAGCAAATATGCTTTGTTAGATTGAATCATGATGTTATCCATGAAATTAGCAAAGGCATAGTGGCAGTGCAGTATTAGAATTAATACACTGAAATGCACTTTTTACCATGCAGTTATTTTTTTCAATTAGACAGTCCGTTATCTCCAAACAAGGACAAATTCAGAATTTCCTGCACTACATATATTGTGGAGTCAGCGGCGTATCTAAAAGGTTACGTGGTGTTTTGTATACAAATTGTCAAGTGACTTCCTTAGCCTGTTTTATTTGTAGGGCAGTTTCTGCCCACTGCATATTTGTCAAAAAATAGAATATCTAAACACACTGAGCTAAAGATAGAAATGTGTCATGTTTCTGCATGGGGATTTCTGCAAGCATATTTATGTACAGTGTGCTAGATAACAGTGTGCTAGAGACAAATAACATACATAGATGTTTTTTTTGTTTGTTTGTTTGTTTTTTTGTGCTGGCACCTGTGCAATTTCTGTGCAGTTTCTGTTCTGTAAAAGCACACAACCTTTCAGTCAAAGGTATTAAACCTATTGTTTTGACTGTCCATGAGCTGATCAAAGACCTATTCTTGGTATTGTCAAGCTGCTGTGCTTTTGGATTTGTCAGTAATGTGGTGTGAATACTAAATCCCCACATTGCAGAAGTGCTCAGCATTCTTTCCCTATAAGACGATGGACTAGTTTGTAATCACATGAAATAAATATGATACTTTGCACTGAACAAAGGGCAGTAAAATGTAGAAAGAAGATAGCTTATGTCACAAGTTCAAGTGGTCATTAGGTTAAATCACTTATGGTTTTGTGCAGTTTTTTATCTAAACAAAAAATGTTAAATTGCATTTCAAGCTCAAAGCAAATAATCACTTTCCCAAACTTATGTTTAAAAAAATAAATAAATCCTCTTCAGGATGAATTACCCATTTCAAGAGTTTTCAAGAGCTGGATGTTGCATTCTAATACTAAAGTTCAGTTGGTGTATACTTTGTAAAGCTGCCATTTTGTGTCCTCTATCATCTCTAGGCAGCCTCTCAAAGCAAAGTTTCCCTTGATAGAAGAGGTCTAAAATTAGTGAGCCCCTATGACTGTCTTGGCCTAGTGTGTCAGATTCCATTCACAGACTCCGTCTATCCTATCGCAGCACCTGCTCCTAGCTGTAACACCCTATTAAGCTTGGCAGAGACATGCACCTATGTCCAAGCATGATTAAAAAAGCTTCAGGTCAGGTTCATCCTGTCCTTTTTTTGTGCATGGTTGTGTCTCTTTTTTTAAAAAGTGGTGTCAATTAAAGTTTGAAATAGCCGGGCTCTGTGAGCTCAGACAGGGCTAACGGCACAGGAGTTGTAGCATTTTTTTGGACTTAGCTTGAGGGGCTGGACATATCTGTGCACTGAGTGGCCTGTTTCGATGAAGGGTCAGTTTGGCACTCACAGGAAACCTGGACCCCCCAGTTGGAGCCTCATTCACAGCTCATGGTACAGTGCATAACTGTCCCCTGTGAATGTTCTCTGGAGGGGCTGTTTCATTCAAATTGGCCACATGGAAAACAGCAGAAAAAGGCAAGTATCATATCTGATGACTTTCATTTCTGCATGTATGTTGTAACACGTTTCACACCGGCAAAATTACTGTATATATTTTTGCATCGGTAACTTTGCATTGAGTTATATCTATCAGTAGTCATAAGAGTAATCCTGTAATCTTATAAGTAGTCCTGTTTACTATTATTAAGTATAGTTTTGTATAAGCAAACTGTAAACTGTATTATATTTGGAAGAGACACATTTGCTTCAAGTAGCTATAATTTCTGACAGTCACTTTCAGAAACTTTGTATAAAGCTTACAGGAAAATATTTTCTATAGAAATCTTAGGATTTGTCATGAGAATTTTTTAATTCTTACAGTAACAAGTTTTTGTGATTGATGTTTCAGGTATGAAAGCATTCAACAACTGATGAATGACCAGTTCCTGCATTTATAAAAGGCTCAAGTGAGACAACTCAATGTATGTGGTATCTGAAGTGAAGAAATGGAACGCTGGGTACTAGAGGGCGACAGCTACTCATTTCTTCGCAGTACTCCACACACGTTCAACCTGCAGAGTCGTGAAGGGCCAAATCGTGTAGAGATCTTTGATATCACTTCAATCCCCAGCCATCATAATGCCATATCTGAAACAACCTGCCTGTGTGACATTTTTGGGGATGACGGCGAGTCTCCGTCACTTTCCAGCAGCCCAGCCTCTGCCACATTTATCAGGAGGGAAGTGGATCAGTCTTTTCCAGTAGATGATGCCAATGACTCTTTAGGATCTTATCACACTGCCAATGGATCCGACTTAAGCGACAATGCTGAAGTCACTTACAACACACCTTCTCCAGAAAATATACAGGATTTTTCTACATCTGAGACCAGGGAATCACGTTCACCTCAAGCTGAATCAACCATCTTGTCTGATTCCAAAAATGGACTTCAACCACTGGACTGCACACCATCTGCATCCAAAGTCAGTGGTAATGACCTTTCACATACAAATAACTGTGTAGAATCCCAAGTGTCAGTAATCACTGCCCCAGTGAATGAAACGGGAATCACAAATGCATCTGATCCACAGTATGTGAATTCAACACCAGCTACCACCCTGATTAATCCAGCAAAGGAACCTTCTAATCCTACATCCTGCTCTTCAGAAGAGAAAGAACCTGCTGTTTTTGAGCAAGAAGGAATTATTACAACACCTCAACATACAAGTACAAGCCCATTTTTAGATAAACAAATATTTGAGTCAGACTGTGAATCTTTGGCAGTGTCTCCACTTGAACAAAATAACGTGATGTCTTCTGAAAACAAAGAGAGTATAAACTATCATAGTCCACAAGAGCAAAATGTTCTCTTTGTGGTGGTGAACAGTGGCTCTGCATCAGAACTGTCAAAACCTTCTCCAACAGATGGACAGGAAATGTCTACTTCACCTTCCAACAGAGATATTAATTTTCTACCCATACCCAGTGTAATGCCAGAACCCAGATTAACCTCCACCTCCCCTGTAAGCAGGGAAACTACCTCTACACCTGCATCCACAGGTAGATCTTCACCCGAGCTGCTGAATTTGTGTCCAACTCAAGTTAGGAACATGTTGGAGACTCCAGACTTGGAAGACATTTATGGTGCTACTTTATCTGTTTCTACACTTCATACCAGTGATAATGTGGAAGTTGATTCCCTAACTGTGTCTGCCATTTCTACTGAAACAAGAGGACCGGTATATTCATCCATAGATGAAAGGGAAAAAATGGAATCACCTGAGATCAATGAAGCCTGCTCATCTCCTGATCTCTCAGCACTTGTTCACTCACAAGAACCAGTACTGATTCACTCCCCTGTGGGTTATACCATCAGCCCATCACCTACATATGAGAAAATACTCTCTTCAGTTGAAGCTGAAGACTCACCATCCACCCCTATATCACCTGAGATCAATGAAACCTGCTCTTCTGCTGATCACTGTGCACCTGCTCACTCGCCAGTACAAGTAATGATTCACTCCCCTGTGGGTTACACCATCAGCCCATCACCTACAAGTGAGAGAATAGTTTCTTCGACTGAACCTGAAGACTCACCATCCTCCCCTGTATCACATGAGATCAATGAAACCTGCTCTTTTCCTCATCACTCAGCACCTGCTCACTTGCCAGTACAAGTAATGATTCACTCTCCTGTGGGTTACACCATCAGCCCATCACCTACAAGTGAGAGAATAGTTTCTTCGACTGAACCCGAAGACTCACCATCCTTCCCTGTAGTTACAAGGATTGAATACAGGGATATCTGCTACTCTCCTGATCACTCAGAACCAGTAATCATTCACTCGTCTCCATGTTACAACATCAGTCCATCACCTACAAATGAGAGAGGGGTTTATTCAACTGAACCTGAAGCCTCAACATCTTCCCCCAGCGGTCATAGTGATATCCACTCCTCTTCTGATCACTCTGTTCCAGCTCACTCACCAGAACCTGAAATAATTCATTCACCGATGGGTTATACCATCAGCCCATCACCTACAAATAAGAGAATGTCTTTTTCAGTGGAACCTGATGACCTGCCATCCTCCCATGCCATCACAGGAACTGATTACACAGCAACACCAACTTGCAGTAGAGATTCCACGCCTGCGTTAAGGAGCATTACCTCCACTCCAATCAGCAGAGAAAATTACCTGACACCAGAGCCCAATTCCCCAGCTCCTTCACTGGATCTGAGATCAGTCACCTGTTCACCTGAAATCAAAACAATATCATATAGTGTTCTGCCACAAAATACAAAATCCCCTTGCATCACATATAACGTTAAACCAACTGAAGATTTAGCACAATCACCTGCATTAGAGACAAATGTCTGTGACAACTCTTCTGAAACTTCCAGCTATCTTTTTGGAAATGAGCCTTCTGTCTTGGTTAGCTCAAGGAACTTTTTGTCAACACCAGAGAGTAGATCAAGGCCCTCATCAGCTGCATCAGACCATACCAAACACAGAGTGCTATCCCCTGATCTCCAACCTGAGCCTTCCATCACTCTTGAAAAGGCAGAAAATCAGACTTTATCCATAATCTGTGATGAAGTAAATCATCCTTTCTCTAACCCAACAGACTATTTTGATGACCTTTCTGATACAACGACCCTCAAAAGCATTGCATCTGTCCCGGATGAATGTAAAGGCAGTGGACCACCAGTTCTTAGCCAAATGCAGATATTGCAAGATTCAACCTCTAAAACCTCAGATTATGGATTGTCCACAGTAAAAATTGAGAAAAACCAAGAAATTGAGGCTGACAACACAACTGATTTAACAGTCTGTGGAACACCAACCTCCCCGAGTCCATGGACCGCATCTCTGCCAAAGCCAGTGGCATCTGTAGAGAAGAAACAATGCCATTTTGAGGTTTTTGATAGCAACAAGGGAACAGAAATGTTGAAAAATGATTCCCCAAACAGTGACAAGAGGCTTAGTCAAGTGCCTGTAGCATTAAGAGAAAGCCCAGGGGTTATCAGTAGGGACAGTAGTGGTGACTTTGACAGGCAGCCATGGAGGCAAAAGAAGGAGAGTGGAAAGAAGGAGGGAGAGGGGGAGGAGACTATGGGAGATAGTAGTTACAGAGGGGAACAGGTTGAGCTGTCATTCAGTGCCAGGAATAGAAAAAGGTCTGCAGGCCACAGCCAAGCTCTCTCAAGTCGAGACCCAAAGTCGGCAATTCCAGCTCGCTGTTATTTTGAGTCGCACCCAACAACTTTGCAGCAACAGAATCAGCTCAGAGCTCAGGGCTCACAACAAGAGAACAAGGGTGGCGCCAAGAGGCTCCAGTCAGCTGCCCAGGGTAAATACAGCAGTGCAGGCTTTCTTCTTCCTGAATGTACTGGTGAGACCTCCAGCATGGGAAGTGAATTTGATGAAGCAGACAATGAAGTAAAGTGGTTTACAGATCTGGCCTTCAGAAGCCTATCTAGTCCTCAGGTGGATTATTTGGATGTGTACAATTCAAGCCACAGGTCTTCTACAAATGTCTCACAACCATCGACTGTTGACAGCCCTGGTGCTGCTGCATGGATGACCTACGCAGACTTACGTGGCTCAACGTTACATGAAAATGATGGTCTGTCTTTTCTACCCCGTGACAACCTGGACCCAAACAAACGCTTTGAAATGGGGAGTTTTGAATGTGTGGACGTTGCATTAGAGAGCAAGGAAGAGTCCAGTAGAGGAAAGAGGACAGTACCTAAAAGGCAGATCCAGCTGTTAAGGCGGAACTCAGATGAATCAAAACCTAGAGGAAACACTGAAAATATTTTGAATTCACCCTTCACGCATAGACGCTCAAAAGACACACTTGTTCGTCAACATAGCACGCCAGCTTTTGTGCAAGAGGAAGTTTCCACGGAGGTGCCAGATTCACCACAAAATGACAGGAAACAGACCTTGCAGAAGTCTGTGTCTTTAGATGATGGCTCCCCTAAGACACAAATGGCATCTTGCATTATCAAGAGTGTGTTGTCAAAGAAAATGCAGGATGTGCAGAAAGAGATGCCAAAAAGTACAGACCCAAGTCCATCTGGAGACAAAAACAAACATCCTAATGTCATCCCCAGCTCTTTTGATGGTGTGCCAAGTAACATGGAGAAACATAGTTTAAGCTCTAGCCAGCATTCTGAATGTACTCTTTCATCTGAAGATTTTGCTGTTGGAGAGGAGAGAATTTCACACTGTCACCCGAAGAAGTGTGCTCCAAAAGTTCCTCCAAAACCATTCTTAAGACCTGCATTCTTTAACACTGGGGAGGCTCAGGTAGCTGGCAACATTGCAAAGGAAGAAACAAAGGCTGTAGTGGCCCCTCCACAAGTTGATGACAAAATACAAAACAGCAAGAGTAATGGGAAAAAGGGAGGAGGTAGAAACCTTGAAGAGAAGTACAATAGTGACTCAGCAAATACCAGTATCAGTAACACAAGTTCTGCTGTTGCTAGACCAGCAATAAGCATGCAGAACAGAATGACAAACAGAGACATAAAAAAGCGCCAGATGACACCGGAAAACCAGGAACAGCTGGCTGGAAAGAGTGTATTTATGTCGAAAACCCCAGAAATAACTTTGAAACCTTCTTCTATGAAAGGAAAAAAGACATCATCTCTGAAAGTATCTCTGTCCCCTGACTTGGAACAGTCCAGAGAAATGTCTGAATCTCAGGCAATGGAGAAAACCAAAGAAGATATAAGCACTAAATCTACTAAAGTCATAGAGACAGAAGATGATGATGACAGCAACAAAAAATCTGTTATACATAGAGTCAGGGATGTGAGGAAGTTAGTGAAAAACACATACAACTTGTCTTTTAAAGCATCAAATTCAACCTCTACTGCAGAAGACACAGTCATTCAAGAGAAAAGAGAGAAGCCGCCGCAAACTCCTCCAGCCTTGCACATTGAATGTAAAGCCATCAGTTGGAAGGACAAACAAACATTAGGCAGCAAAGCAATCCCTTGTCATGGTGAAAAACAGCCTGTTGACATATCAAAAATATCACAACCATGGGTGTGCGCAGAGACAAGAAGAGATGCTGACATCATTGAAATAACATCCAAAGTCTCTTCTCCAAAGACCGAGTCACAACAAAAAGCACCATATTCTCACTCTACAACCACCGATGGATTACCTGAATCAGAAAATATCACTAAGAGATCTAACATTCACTGTGATCAGAGTTCTAAGATGCCCCCTAGACCCCCCAGTAAGGAGCGAGAAGTTTCTGCATTGGTGGTTCAACCAGATTGCACATCCAAGACAAAGACCAATTCCCCTACAATTCTCGACTCTACTCAAATTAAAGCCGCAAGCAGCAGTCACTCTGTATCCATGCTACTGAAAGAAAAAGGAATGCAGGCTGACATTGGCATGTGTGATGTTCTTACTGAAGGTGCAAGTGCTACAGCTAAACATGTCAACAGGCTTGAGGTACCTGTACAGGCCTGTTTATCAGAAAGCATTTCAAGTGAAGCACAAGTAAAGGCAGAAAATACATCATTGCCTTGCAATCCAAGAGCTCTTGTCAACGATTCATCAAGAACATCTCAACCAAGTGAGAGTCCAAAGGGAACACTGACAGAAGAATCTTCAACAAAGGAACAAGAAAAAAAGAAAATAACTGCCACCACAACTTTGACACAAATTCCAACTTATTTAGCAACATCTGGCAAGCCAGAGGTGAGGTCTTTTTCAAGTAGTACAAAAAATAATGCCACGCCAGTGAATGCATCAAAAGAGATTGAGTTACCCATACAAGTGAGGTCAATATCCACTGATAGACTAAAGCCATTTGTACCACCGAAACCCAGCTATAAACAGTCATTTGCAGAAATTAAGTCAGTGTCAAGTGACCCATCAAAAGCAGATACTCAAGCATCATCTGTTATTAAACAGCAAACCATATTAAGTAATGAATCAAAGAAAAATGAAACCGTGATACGCAAAGATCAACCAAACGAGACTTCATCAAGAGATACAAAAAGACTGGCTGTATCAGCTGTATCAAACTGCAAACCACCATCCATCCCAGCCTCAACAACTCCAAGTGTTGTGCAAAAATCGACCACAAAGACACTGGCCAGTCTGGATCAACAGCAATCTTCTGCTTTCTTGCAAACAACCAGCACTTGCCAGCAGCAGACCCCATCATTCAATCAAGACCAGTCAATGCTAGATAGTTCCTTTGCTTCTAATCCATCAGGACCACAATCCCTTGGCCACACACCATCTGTGACAAGAGCATCATCTAATAATCGTTTTCACACAGATGACTATCTTTTCTATGCTTCAGATGATCCTCCCAGCTATGATGAGCGAGAGAGTTTCAGCCCGCTACGGCTCTCAGACTTACCCCCACATAGGTCATGCAGGTATCATCCAACTACTAAGCAATCGTCTTGCTCCTGCACACCAAGTTCTCATTCACATCAAGGACATCCCAACAACAGTCCACAGGAACGGGTACCAGCAGCCTCTCGGTCTCCAGGCCAAGTCCTTACCTGTCCCGGAGCTCCTCCGCAAGCTCAAGTTCGTCCTCATCAGTGCAGACCAGATGGTCTACCAGTCTCCAATACCACAATACCCCATGCCTCAGCTTTGATTCAGCCTCTACACAACCCACGAGCTTGCCCTGTTTCAAACTCACAATCCTATGGGGATGACCATCTACCAACTTCTGGGTTGCATGCAGATAGACGCCCACCTAATCACTCTTCACCTCAGGCAGCAGGTCCTGCTCCCTATCATGAGTATTCTCATTCAGCTAACATATCTACTCTGGATCCCAGGCCTCAGTTGTTTAATCCCCAAGATTTGCCACCATCTTTTGGCCATGATTACGCAAATGAAGGTCCAGGTGGAGCTGGTATATTGTATCCAGAGAACGCAAGTGGGCTCAGCTGTGGCCAAGGTCCTCGTCGTGTCCTTCTTGATCCTGAGACTGGTAAATACTTCTACATTGAGGTACCAATGCAACCACTCAGAAAAATGCTGTTTGATCCTGAATTGGGCCAGTATGT
>JAFVLL020040463.1:0-17477 GCA_021397915.2 Tor tambroides
TACACACAATATTTTTTATCCCCAAAAGTCTTTCTCAAAACAGGAATGAACTTCTTATTATAAGTCCCAAACTATGATACCTGGAGTCCAGGTCATCAAGTTCTTACAGTACTCTCTACTTTTACAGATTCTATGAGCAGAAAAAGGTGACCCTTCTCTTTGTGTCTAAATGAAGAAGAAAGGCTTTGTGCAGGGCAAACTATAAACCAGCTCCTGATAAGCTAACAAGCCTCATGATTACGCCGCTCACCTCATGAGTAATGGCTGCTGTTTGCCTGGTCTTGCATGCATTAACCTTCAGCCCACATCAGCTGATAATTGATTCAGGCTCTCTGGATCTGTTTCAGCCGCTCTGAGGGAGGGATGCAGCTGATTGATTGTGGGGACAGAGCTGGTGTAACATGGGCTCCCCAGGGCATATCGGTTGTGATAGCAGGCCCTTTCCTGTCAAACACTCCTTAATAACATTCTCCAGACTATTTGGTCACTTTTACAACTTTTAGAATTTTGCTTTTGTTTTGTTTTTTTTAACTCTCTTTTGATTATTTTTAATATATCGTACACATTTCCTGTAACTTTATCAAACGGGATAGAACATTTTATCAGCATTCAGAGCATGATTTAAAATATTAGAATGATTTTTGAAGGATCGTGTGACACTGAAGCCTGGAGTAATGATGCTGTAAATTCAGCTTTGCATCACAATAATAAATTACATTTTAAAATATATTAAAATAGAAAACAGTTTTTTAAAATGACAATAATGTTTCACAATATTACTTGTTCTCATTGTATTTTTATCAGCTTTTTTAACCCTCTTTTGAATTTGTTATAATATGGTACAAATTTATGTAACTTCATCAAACATCAACCTTTTATAGTGTGATTCCAATCAAATACTGTACGACCATAAAATATTACAGAATTCATCAGATCTATTGCTAATACTTACTGATGTTGATTTTTAACCAGAAATTGTCACTTCCCTTTCAGTAAAAGAATGGAAGATGATTTTGAGAACATAGCAAACACAAGTTGATTATCAATTACATCAATAAAAGCAAAACTAAAAACAAAAATGGCATAGCAAAAATAGTGCAATGACTAAAATGATATAATAATAATAATAATAATAAAATAAAGTTTATCACCATTTTTTGTATATGTGTATATTTCAATTGTTTTATTCTCTGGTTAAAACAATTGTCTGTAATAGGATCACAGAGTGTAGTTCAATATACATTTGGTGAAGCCTCATATATATTTTTTACAGCTCAGATGATGGATTGTAAGAGGAGGTGCAAGCAGAGGAGTAGATTGAAGGAGGGTGGAGACGCTGGATTTCCATTTGCTCCTTTTGTGTGTGTGTGTGTGTGTGTGTGTGTGTGTGTGCATTGGCAATTGAGCGTCTCTAAATCACAATTGTGGACAAGGTCAAATGAAGAATAACTCGACGGCTTTTGTGGGGAGGCCATGGCCTGCTGCTGTTTCACTTAATGCTTCCAGCCTTACAAGACACATTTTACATCTAAAATAGGTGACATCCTGCCAAAAAACACTGAACAGTTTCACGGTCATAATTCAGTTTATGAATTCATTCACATTAGATCACCTTGTTTAAAAGGACGTCTCATTTCCTTCACTCATACATACTCATATTATAGATATCTAATCCTATTTTAAAAGGGCTTTGGCCAAGTCTATATATATAGTTGTTATGAAATATTTCTATATCGTAAACGTAAATTGTTATGCTGTTTTATTCTCTGTTGACCATTTTAACAAATGCGTTATGATTTCTCTTTTCATCCTCCTCGTAGGCAGATTTGTTCTGAAAGTTGCTGTATTACTTGCAAATGGCATTATAATGGTAATGTGGCATCTATGGTAACAAAGTAGGCCGCAGGGTCCTTGGCTTCCTCATAAAAGTAATTACATAGTAGGAGTAATCATTAAAGTTTCATCAAAGCACGGGTTCATCAGCCGCTAATGTAAGCTCATTTACTTTTTCCACATATTTTCATGCTATCAATAAATGAAGAAAGGGCTTAGAGCGTCATCCAGCACAGTCTAAAGCATCTAAAAGACATTTGAAGGTGTTGATGTCCATCTCCATTCATTTCACTTGATCAAAGGAACAAGCTGAAATTCACCTAAATTGATTTTTATCACACTTCGTCAAGCAGATGTAATCATGCGGTTCGGTGTTTATCCAGAAAGCACAGAAGGTTCCCCTAATGTTAGTATATGATTTCTGTTTGGTTAGTTTGGTTTTTTTTTGTGTGTGTGTGCAGAGAGTATTTTTGAAAGACAGCATAAAAAGAATGTATACAGAACATTCTCTAGTGGTTAGCTGATGTTTCCAAAACCAATAATGAAGCTATGAGCAGCACTTTTTCATTTAAATGATGTATGTCTGCATGTATGGAAGACTCAAAATACTATTTTAGAATTAAAAGCTCACCCAAAGCGCACATGTATGTGCTGTTTTGTGACGTACACATGTTTGTGTGTGAACAGGTGTGTATGGACAGGTGTGTGCCGTCTCAGGCAGTGGGCGGTGCTGTTTGATGCCTGTGTGGAGCTTGATAGACATGCCTGAGTTGCACAGACAGCTACATGAGAGCATGCTGGGAATACAAAAGACAGTGTTAAGCTCACCTTAAATCATGTCAAGTATCAGTCACTAGTGTAATATAATGAGATTTTTGTATATATATATATATATATACTGCTGTTCAGAAAATTTGGAGTCGGTAAGATTTTGAAAGAAGTCTCTTATGGTCACAAAAGCTGCATTTATTTGATTAAAAATATAGTAAAAACAGTAATATTGTGAAATATTATTACAACTTAGAATAACTTTTTCTTTGTTGTTATTTCTTTTTTAAATTGATTTGTTCTTGTGATGCAAAGCCGAATTTTAAGCATCATTGCTTCAGTTTTCAGTGTCACATGATCCTTCAGAAATCATTCTAATATGCTGATTTGCTGTTCAAGAAACATTTCTTACTATTATCAATGTTGAAAACCACTGTGCTGCTTAGTACTTTTGTGAAAACCATTTTAAAAGCTATTTTGAATTTAGAAAGTTCAAAAGAACAGCATTTATTTGAAATAGAAATCTTTTAACACAGTAAAAGGTCCTTACTGTCACATCTGACCAACTTAATGCATCTTTGCTGGGAAAAAAAAATAATAATAATAAAAAAAAAAATTAAATAAATAATAAAAAAAAAATCTTACTGACCCCAGTCACATTTGACCAACTTAATGCATCTTTGCTGGGAAAAAAATTAAAATAAATAAATAAATAAATAAATGAATAAATAAATCTTACTGACTCTTGAACTTTTGAAATGGTAGTGTATGTTGCTTGCATATTTTTACTGATCCTATTACATATCAGCAATTTATAATGATTTCTGAAGAATCATGTGACACTGAAGACTGGAGTAATGGCTGCTAAAAAAATCAGCTTTGCATCACAGAAATAAATAAAAATTGAAAATATACTAAAATAGAAAACAGTTGTTTTAAATAGTAATAATATATCACAATATTCCTGTTTTTACTGTAAATGCAGCCTAGGTGAGCATAAGAGACTCCAAACTGACCCCAAACTTCATGTTGTTAGAAAATTAAAATATTGCAACCAAAATCACACCGCAATTACGAAGTAGGAAGTTCCCAGGAGGACTGTAAAGAGCATTACTGTATGAGCCTCTCACACATCAGAGAAGCTGTAACTCGGCTGACAAGAGCTGCCTTAATGGAACGTTTGCCACTTGTTAGCTTGAATTGACTTTCTCTCTTATATACACACACTCTCTCTCTCTCACTCTCTCTCTCGCTCAGTTGCCGTGGCTGCAGGACTCAGCAATCCACTTTTGATTTATCTGCTGTTTTCATATCAACAGAAGCTTCTCCTTGGTGCCTTTGATGAGGAGGCTGTAACAGGGACCACCGCTGCTCTCCAGAGGAGTAGCAGTGTGCCGATATCTCTCTGACACTTGGCCATGCCGTTCAGCGACAACTCTCGTCTCCTGTGTCCAAATTGGATTTCAGCTGGAGCTAGAGCACGTCTAGAGAGCAGCTCGGCTGGGGTGGTAGTAAATATTCTGGAGTGACTGGGTGGGATGAAAAGATCAATATTGTGCTGCTGAACCTGGGATTTCTTGTCTCGTCTTCTTCTGGCATTAAAGTAGCAGCGTGCAGTTTGTAGCGACACCTCTGAAGGGTTCAGGAGCGTCTTGGCTGGAGATGCAGCTGGATGTGATGTGATGTGAAGCTGCGTGTGGACCTTTCTCTCTGGAGACGTACTGGAATGAGGGCAGGGCTGGTGTTACCTATCACCCTCCTGCTGCTGGGGGTCTGGACGGCGCTTGGGCTTGGCTGGGATGGGGACAAGCCAGGGAGAAAAAAGGGTGGGTGGAGATGGAAAGGGGACAGGTCTCGTAAGTAACCGTCCTGCTCTTAATCGTTTCCTTTTCTTCTTCAGCACATAAGGATATCTTGAGTCCCATGCACGTTTTGGAGCATTCCTGTGGCCTGTTTTTGCAGGATTTGTCTATTTATTTTACTATTCTTGCAGTGCTGTGGTTTTCTTTTGGATCTGTTGAATGTCTTCAGCTGATTAACATCATAGGTTTTGTTTAGTGTCTTCTGCTATTGCATCCATTTTAAAATCCCTCAATTAATGTTAGATATAATTGAAATTTATTAAACAGATTTTACCTATAATTTAATTGAATGAATGACTTTGCAAAAGTGTGGATATATTTCTTATTTTAGTGCTGTAGCGTTTCATTGTTTGTATTATTACTATTGCTTTTTTTGGAAGTATTTTCAATGGCAGAGTACACTGTAAAAATGATTTTTTTTAAAGTTGCAAATAAAACATCATTAGAGTACATCTTACAATAAAATACTATTTCAGTCTTTGTACTTCAAAATTTTACATTGATTTCAGTGTGTTACTTTTTTTTGTAATTGAGAAAATTAGAAATTTTTGAGTGAAAATGATTTTTGCATAGTTTTTATTTTATTTTATGGTATAACAAAAATAGCTGCCAATATAGTGTCAAAATGTAGACTACCTTTTTGAAAGTTAGGCCTCTGTAAGATTTTTAAATACTTTTAAAATACATTTTTATGCTTACCAAGGCTGCATTTATTTGATCAAAAACAGAGTAAAAAATTATTAAATATTATTACAACTTAAAATAACTGTTTTCTATTTGAATATATTTCAAAACATAATTTATTCCTGTGATGCAAAGCTGAATTTTCAGCATCATTACTCCAGTCTTTAGTGTCACATGATCCTTCAGAAATCATTCTAATATGCTGATTTGATGCTCAAGTAATATTTCTTATTATTATCAATGTTGAAAACGGGAACTTTTAGGACTAGTATTTGATGAGTATAACATTCAAAGGAGCAGAATTTATTTGAAAAAGAAATCTTTTGTAAAAATCTAAATGTCTTTTCTGTCAATTTTGATCAATTTAATGTGCCCTTGCTGAATAAAAGTATAAATGTCTTTTTTCCTCTGAATATTCTGTTTCAGTAAAAAAAGTCATATTATTCAAGTAAAATGGGTTGTGATTGGCAATTCACTCTGACTGTATTCAGCTTTACAAATAAGATATTACACTCCTCATTGAATGTTTTTATGGCAGATCATCAATACAGAACCAAACAGAGCAGTCTGTTGTCTATATTCTCATCCTGCTCTTGTGAGTGTTCAGTGATGAGCAGCGTGTGAGAGCCCAGTAAAAGCATGCACACTTAAGACGTCCATTAGTGATGTTTAGATGCAAGTGCAGGGGATAGAAGGCCTGTACTTATCATCAGATCTCTATCAACTCTTAGGATTGTCAGTAGACTCATTGTGGCGACTTCGATTGACTGCCAAAAAGTGTGTTTAGTGATTGCTGATCTGACTCTCAGCCTCTTCTGGAGATACCCTAGCAGATGGCATTTTAATATTAAAAGTTGAACTTATTGCACGCATAAATATTCAGATATTTTAGTGTCTCATTCAACAGCATTACACATATTGGACCTGTTATGAATTCGTGCATGGACCAAATGTTCTCTGGTCAGTGTTACTGGCTTGCATATGTGTGTTAGCCAGAGGCTTCATAAATCATGTTCTGGTTACTGTCTGTGTGGCTCAATGTGGTTTGAGTTGTTTGAGTTTCAGCATTGGGGTTCCATGTGGTTTCACACTTGCAGCCATCTGTTTCTTGACCTTTTCTCTCTGTGAACTATGTTGGTGTGAAAGCAGAGTCAGGTGCTCATTCATTCACAGGTGCACGCCGGAGATAAGCAGAGGAGTTTTATCATCAGTTTTACTTAGTTGTACTTGGTTCACTTAGAGTATAATTTACTGTTTTAACTTACCAGGAGGTCAAGGAGGTTTAGTTTAAGATTTTCTTCATTATGTTGCAAAATAACAAGCATCTGTTGGCCAAATTTCATTAAGACAGATGGCACTTCTAAAAAACTTTTTCAGTTTTTTATGAACTTTACAAAATTAATTTTTTGTGTCAACTATCCTGGGTAGATTCAGATTTGAAAAATGTGAAGCATAAAACAAGATTCTATACAGATAGTTTAATATTCTGTAACATAATTAGTGATTAAACTTTGTAACATGGCAAAACTTTGAATGAAGTACTTTTAATATAATACTTCAGTGGTAATATAAAACTAAATGTGTATATGATATACACTGTGTGTGTGTGTGTGTGTGTGTGTGTGTGTGTGTGTGTTTTGAAAGCGTAGGAAGACCGACTCAATTAAAACACAAGACTGTCAAAATAAAAGCTTGACAATTAACAGAACATGGAAACATGAAATTGAAAGGAATGCATGAGGAATGTTCATAACTGTTAAAACCTTCAAATAAACATCTTACAGAACTTTTGAAAATAAAATGCGGTATGATATTACAGAAGAAAACATCATATGTGTGAAATTTATCACCTCTGGGATCTATCCTCAGCCCATTTTCATTTTGATTTACCACAGTGTTGTTTTCTACTTTATAAGCTGACTCTCTTTTACTAATGGCTACGCTACAGCAGAGAGCTTTTGAAAATAAAATGAGCATCCTTCCATTACCTATCAATGTTCAGGAAGTGGTATCTGATGTGCGGTCTAATGATGCTCGCTCATAAAACGTCCATTTAGATGCACATGCTCTATACTGCAATTACATGCATGAGCACAGCTCACCTTTAAAAGCGATAATGTCAGCCCTGCTCAGCAGCTGGGCAGGTCGCTGTCATAATCTGTAAGTAAACTCAAATGCATTGTTAACCGGATGAACACAAACAAACACAGTTCTGGCTTGTGTTTTATATGAGGACAAACAGAAAGCGAAAAGAGGACGAGGTGCTTTGGGAAAGTTGTGTGGACGTGATAAATAAAACAAACATGCTGTCAGGTCTTGTTGAGACAACAGAGTGAATACTTGGTCCTTCTTCTAGAATGTTCTATCTAAAGTGAGGTGGATTTTATTTCCCTTGGTGGCTGTTTTATAAATGTGTCATTTCAGTTATGCTGAAAAACAACATTAACTCACCGAATGAAGAAACGGACACGATTATGCTTGTGAAAGCTCAGGGAATGTGTTTGCTAAAGAGAGTGAAGATAAAGGCAGATGCTGTCATTAAAATTTTTTCTGTTTGTCAGTTTGACTGGCTCTCTCAAGGTTGTCTATATAATGTCTTACATTGCCAAGTCCTTCAAGCCGCTAATGTACAGTATCTAAATGTGTACAGTATGAAAGCAGACACTTTTTTACACTTTCGCGTCTACCTGCTTACTCGTGAAATCAACTTGAAATACATTTTTGAATGTCAGAAAAGTCCATGTTCTTATTCACTGTAGAGCTATAGTGTGATGGTTAAAATATGTGCTAATGACATTTGAGCTGTTTGGTTCACAAGGTCACAGTTTATATGTTGTTGTATCTTGCCTCTAATTTTCTGTGTTCTGTATAGGATAAAGACAAAAAGCATATCCAAAAATGCAGTTCTTCTCTCATTGTAGCATTAAAAGTACAGTACCATTCAAACGTTTGGGATCTGTAAGATGTTTTTAAATAAATTAATAGTTTTATTTAGAAATGCATTAAATTGATCAAAAGTGATTAAAAAAAAAGTTATTTTAAATTGTAATAATACTTGACAATATTCCTGTTTTAACTGTTTCTGTAACGGGGCGAACAAGACGGGAGACGTGCGGATCCAAGTGCAAGCTTTTATTTATAAACAGTCAATAAACAGGCAGGGTCAAACAACGGCAAACAGGTATGGTACAGGCAAGACACAGAGTAATCCTAGGGCAAGCGTGGGTCGACAATCGGCGAACAATATCCAACAGGGCAAGGCAGAGAGATAATCCAGGTATACGAGCAGTAGTCCAAGAGAGGTGCAAACAGAGTCTGAACAGCAAGGCAAAGGGTTAATCCAGGAAACACGGGCAAGAATCAAAACACTAGAAAAACACACAAGGCAAGGCAAGACTATAACAACTAAGTGGGTTCCGTATCGCAGCTAAATCTAGGAGAGTTATAAATGCAGAACAATACTGGAACTAAACAGAAAACACACACGGAATGGCTTGGTAAAGTAGCTAACACTAGGAGAGTGCTAAACAATACTCGGCCGTGAGGGAGAGAAAGTCCAAGGCTTATAAAGAGTGTGTGATTGTGTGATAGTTCTCAGGTGTGTGATTGTGTAAAAGTTCTCAGGTGTGTGATTGTGTGATGGTTCTCAGGTGTGCGTGTGTGATTGAGACAGCTGTGTGCACTTAATGCAATGAATGATGGGAAATGCAGTCCGTGGGTGATATGTAACTGTCTGTGTGGTGTGAGAGTCAATATGATGGAATAGCGACCTCTGATGGTGAGAGGGCGGAAGATCACGAACCGGATTCATGATTCGTTTCTTTTGATCAGTTGAATACAGCATTGGCAAAAAACAAAAACAAAGCATAAGCATGCATAAGAAGATTTTAACAACCCCAAATGTATTATTATTATATTAAAAGTATTAACTTTCTCTTTTTTTTTATATGAAAGTCACACTAAAAAAGTCTTGGAAACTTTCTTTTTTGCTGTGTATTTTGTTTATAGATTTTATTACCCTTTTATTACCATGATAGTCTAAACAAAGAGTGAAATAACCATTAACCATTTCAATATAAATGACTTAAATTTATTTTCAGATTTTGTCTGACTCAGTTTTGATGTAATTTCAACCAACAATTTTGTCCTTAATCAAATTACTGTAACTTTAGCAGAAAGACAAAAGTTTCAATTAAATGTTTGAGATTATATATGACACATGAAGAGGGCAAAGAAAAATCAACGTAAATCTCATTTGTGAGTGTTTTATTGAGGACAGAAATAATTAGCCCATAATTAAAGAAACTCCCTCGTATGTAACCTTGCACAATTGTAATATCGATCTACATTTTAATTTGTAATTCTTTATATCATTGTGTTAGTGAGCTTGAGCAGGTGTGTAAGCAGTGTCTTGTCTTAAATATAGACAATGTGCATTAGAATAATAAAGACTTGTGCGATAGGCCAGCTGCTAATTAAAATAAGGACCCAGATGCACCGTCTCTCATTTAGAGGTCACTGTTCATGTCTGCTGCTCTTTCTCTCCCAATCTCTCTCTCTCTGGGCTCCAGGAGGTTTGAGGTGTCTTTAATTAGCTAACAATGAGCTGTGAATCTCAATTACTGTACGCTCCACAAGGTCAGAGCTCAGAGCGACTTACTGAGGAAGGGCGGCGTATCTGAACCTCGCAACATCTGTGGAACCAATTCGGGTTTTGGACAATTGAAATGAAATGGGTTTTCAATGAAATTACATTTAGTTTATCAGATTACCTGGGAAAAATGTAGTCGTTAGCATTGTGCTCTGTGTGATTTCCTGTTGTAGACAGTATAGACGTGTTGTTATCAACAGTGACGGACTGATATATCGGCCCTTACTCACATTTTTTTATATAATACAGAGTAGTTTTTAATAGCTGGACTCTCTCTCATGCTTTCCACCATGAGGAATGTGACCTCGGAGTTAGCGGGTTGTGAATCATTGGAGGAATTGAAACTTTCTCGGGCAGGAGCGAAAAAACAGGTGGATTGAGAGGATGAGAGACAGACAATAAATTAAAGGCTCTGAGAGGCAGTGCATTAGGAAATGGGGGCGGCCCAGGGGCTCTTGGGATCTGATAGGGGTCGAAAGGTCATTAGTCTGCTCAGGAAAGAACTTATGGAGTTAAAAGCAGATCAGGGAGTCCTTTGAAGGAGATTTTGTTTTCCTTTACGGTCCCTAGGTGCCCTCATTTTGGCACACATATGGACACAAATATTGAGTGTACACACATGCACACTGCTGTAAAATACACTGTGACTCAGTCAAGACACCTTTTCCTGGGGTCATCCTTACAGGAGAGAAGTGCTCCTCAGAGATTGCTTTGTTAAACACATGTTAGTGGTATGTTACTTGTACATCAGGATTTTGTTATTTGCTGCTTTAATAGGTTTTTTAGATGTTGTTATTATTTGATCAACTTTATGAACAAAAAATATGAACATTGGCTTATGAAAATTGATGCATTTTCATATGGCAACTCTGTAGTATAATGGGATTGCACGTCCATATTCTCATTGTCTATGTCATCAATTATATTAGTACATTCATTCATTTATTTGTTTGAAAAATTGTTTACCTTGATACAATTGCATTTATACATAAATGTGACCCTGGACCGCAAAACCAGTCATAAGTGTCAATTTTTCAAAACTGAGATTTTTTGAGCTGAATAAATAAGCTTTCCATTGATATATTGTTTGTTAGGATATGACAATATTTGGCTGAGATACAACTATTTGAAAATTTGGAATCTGAGGGTGCAAAAATATCAAAATACTGAGAAAATTGCCTTTAAATTGTCCAAATTAAGTTCTTAGCAATGCATATTACTAATCAAAAATTAAGTTTTGATATATTTACAGTAGGAAATTGATAAAAAAAATCTTCATGGAACGTGATCTTTACTTAATATCTTAATGATTTTTGACAAAAGAAAAATCAATAATTTTGACCCATACAAACTGCTACTGCTAAAAATATACCCCAGCGACTTAAGGTCCAGGGTCACAAATAACAATTATGATTTGCAAAATTATTCTTTTCAGAGAGAAATATATTCATGATTATTTATTTAATTACATTAGCTTTTAGTTATCTAATAAGACATAAACTAAGAAAGTGAGATCCAAAAGAACAGTAATGGTATATTAATATATATGTGAAAACAAAATAATGTAAAAGGTAAATATCCCTGACACTTAAAATACTAGGTAGTCAAGTCACTATATATATATATATATATATATATACATACGTATATATATATATATTAGTGGTGTCAAAATTAGCGCGTTAACGCATGCGATTAATTTTTTCTGATTAACGCGTTAAAAATATTTAACGCAATTAACGCAGGGGCGGGGCTAGGGTTGGCCACCCCATTCGCAGCTGCTGCCTCTGTCTCTTTTTTCTTGAAAAGGATTGCGTTTATTTAGATGCAGAACGTCTTTATGACCACATCAAACGGGAGACGTTTCAGACGCGCTCTAACTTCGCCTCCGCGCCAGGCGCGAGTCAAACGAGTGCGGAACAGATACTGTGCTTATAGCACACTTCAAATACACGCACAAAGGTGCCGGCGCGCGCTGTAGCCTGTATCATTTCATATCAAACAGCGAAAGAAACTACGTGCATGCAATGTCCTAGTTATGCCGTCAGTTAAGGCATGAAGTTACCAAAAAGGCGATTAAAGCTGCCTTAAAACTGCGTGCATGCATGCAATGTTATATATGCGTCACATTTAAGAACATGTCTCTGAAATGGTTTTAAAAACTGTCCTGAGGCACCCTAGCACTGTCTCCCTCATCTAAAACACCCGATTCAACTCGTCCGCTCATTAGTAGAGACTTTTAAGACTTGAAGTGGGTCAGAAAAGGTAAAGAGAGTTGTGAGAAAATAAGACGCATGTCAGATCCGCGTCACGTTCAGCAGCAGCAGCTTTTAAAGCTATAGCAGGCAAATAAGCTAATAACCAGCTGCTGTGATGTCTATTAATCCAAGAACCAAAGAAAAAAAGAGGAAATCAATAACTTTTATAGCTTTAAGGGGTTCATCTATATTTAATTTAGAATTTAGTGTTTGGTAAGTATTCATTTTCTGTATATTTCTGCTGAAGGGCACAAGTAGCTAAATATGTAATTTTATTATAATAGGTTCATGTGATGATTGTTTTAAGTTCACTTAAATTAGAAGTTAAGTCTAATAAATGTTAAAATTTATAGATCTAAATTATACTGTAATGCTGACTGGCTACAGTCAATGGTTAAATATTCAGGGGAAAAAACTATTTTATAGAGACATCAGTAGTATTGATATCAGTGATGCTGGCCTTCAATCATAAAAAAAGATGCCATTAAAGAAATATTAAAAATATACTGTCTTTATGTTGTTTGTACATTGTACATTTAAAGATTGAATGCGAAATTATTGCAATATAAAAGTATATTTAAAAACTTTAATGCTAGGTGGAATTAATCGCTTAATTTTAGAAAAATGTGCGATTAATTAGTTGTTTTTTTTTAATCGATTGACAGCACTAATATATATATATATATATATATGCTCACCTGAGGTGGTTTTTGACTTGAATAATTGGAGATGGAAATGCATTTTGCGAATAAATTCTGCATGAGTGTTCAAAAAAGTTATGTGACTTTGCACTGCAGACAAACCAGCAGACTGATTTTGTTGTTATGGTCATTATGAAATGCCCGAGCAAAGTTTGTCGTCAAAGTATTTCTGTATTGCCTCCTAGACTGGTCTACCACGACTATGTTCTCAAACAGCTGGCATTCACCTCTGAAAGCAATGACCGCATTTATTGTGTTTCGTCTGCTTGCTCTGAGGCGCAAGTAATTTATTATATTTGAAAATTATTATATTCGGTGGCTTCTCCTACTTTTCTTAGTGATATTTATTGCCAGTTTATCAGGAAGTGACGATTTTGTCCTTTCTGACTCGTTGGATGGAAACGGTGCTTGTTCGCAAATGTTTTATGTGATATTCCTATTTTGCGCATAAGTTAAATTCGCAACTTAGGATGGAAACCCGGCTATTGAGACACTATTATAGTGAATCGGTTTTTATTTTTATATTTTTTGTTTCTGTTTCATTTTTTTTTAATGTTTTACTAGTTTTGTGTGTGTCCATATAGTTTTTATTCATTTTTATTTCAGTTTGAGTTATTTTTAGTACATCAATTTAAACTAAATTAAAATGTTGCTTTGGCAACTAGCTGAAATAAAGTTTTTCATATTTACTTGACTTGAAGATTTGACTTGATCTTGACATGCTACATCTCTGACACTAGGGACAGTATAGTTTTTACCTCAAGGTTTAAAGATGAAATATGTAATCTTACAATAATCATCAAGTACTGGGGTAAAAATGTGGATTAATATAGCTTTACGGTTGAGAATTTGGCAAGGTTGTTGTTGGGATTCTTTGCAGACACAAACTTGACTTTCTTTCCGACAAGTAAGCCTGGCTAGGCTACTACCTTGTTTACATTAGCTTTTTGAGATATTAGCTAAATATTACTGGCTAGATGGACCCTAGAGGGGGAAGTAGGAGCTTTTGGAAGTGGTAATTATTTTGCTAGTTAGTCTGCTTGTCAATACTAAGAGACTACAAGAGTTTTTCAGGCCTCAGAAATATAGTTGTCTCTGGAAGACAAGTCATATTAGAGAACGAATCCCACCATTGTGTCTTTCAAATTGTAATTGTTAATGATTTGTTGGTGAGCCATGCTAACTGTCATCATGAACCACCTGTCATATTCCTTCTAGATCACTAGACGGTCCTGCATAATTAGATGCTGTGATGTGTAGTTTCAGGACACTGGGCCTTTTATTATAATATACTGTATAATTCTGAGCACACGCCTAAATATGCTTCAGGAATGGAACGGTGCCGTTTTTACGAGCACCAACCAGAGCAACAATTGACCACAATAAGGAACGGAGAGGCATGACTGCCATTTATGTTCAACTTTATGGTTTATGGACTTCAGATGGTTTGAGTCTCTTTACGTTGTGTGATGTCATAATGAAGTGTGAATTGACATGAAGTACCGATTCTGGTTTCCACAGAGGAAGCTTTTTCATATTGGGAATATTTGTGTGCGAGTGAAAAAAACCCTCAATGGCTTTGCAGAAGCACGAGACGAGTCTGAAACGAAGTGCAGGCCAACATGAAAGGTTCATCAAATGTACGTTTTATATTCACAAGAACTTAAAACTGCTTAGAAAGCAGTTTCCCGAGCGCTGTGATGGACAGCTTATTTTGGCGTTTTTAAGATGGTGTAGATATAAGGAAATGAATGGCACATCCATTTGGCTCCTAATGCGGCTGATGAAGACAGACGCTTCACGGCCACTCTTATTCTAATTAACATGCTAATTGGAAATTCGAAGACAAACAATAGGAGGTGTGCAAGTTACTTTTTGTCGTGGCCTCTCTTTTGTGCTGTTCTAGAGCGAGAGACAGGCGGAAATAAAGCTTTTGTTTTGGACGATTTCTAATGCAGTGGGTTGAGAATTGAAATCGTGGCTGACAGATTTAAATAACTGTGAGACAATTTAAGAAATAAATAAAAGAAGGTTATCAGAATGAACATCTGACACTAAACATTATGAGTTGGCATTTGCAGTAACATTTTATATTTTTCAGAGCTTGCATGATGGGTCAGTAGGTGAATATTTCAGTCGCACTGTAGTTTCTAGCATGGATTAATAAGCATATTTGGAAGATGAACATTGTTATATTATAGACTTTAAAATGTGAGAAAAATTTTGAGTGGCAAATTGTTTTCCATCACATTCTCTTATGTTGGCCTTTGTCTTTCATTATATTTGAATTCATTTTTTTTTGTATTATTTTATTTTTATTTTATCTTTATTTTATTTTTGCCTTAGTATGAAATGTATGTGCATATTTCATTAGTTACATTTTCTTCTTTGATTTTAAAATATTTTATTTAATTTTGTTATTTTATTTTATTTTAGGATGAAGTGTATATACATTTTTCATTAAAGTTACATTTTCTTTCTTTCTTTCTTTCTTTCTTTCTTTCTTTCTTTCTTTCTGTCTTTCTTTCTTTCTTTCTTTGTGTCGACGGTTGGCAGTAATGTTCAAATGCAGACCGGATCAGATCAGTTCCATAGTGTCTGGACGCATTAGTGACGGCTGTTGACCATCAGGACACTCTTCTTTCATCTGTTTTCTCCAGCCATATGAAAGTAGCAAAAATGTTGCCAGCGTCATTTTTGATTTGTGTTTCAGCAGATTTAGCGTGCTAAAAAGACCCCATCGCGACCATGACCGTTACTTCCAGATTTTGTTTTGAGAGCTGTGTTTAATAAAAAATAGAAAGAAGCCGAGCGAAGGAGGAGAAGAACGTGAATTCTTGGTTCAGCAGATGGTACCAGTGTCAAGCCAATCAGAATTCTGGGTACATAACTAGCCAATAGCCATCAATAAATAGAAGTGGAAATTACATTTTTGTTTAATTTAATTTAATTTTTTTTTTATGGTAAAATGTTTTTTTTTTTTTAATGATGAAATGCATAAACATTTTTAATTAGTTACATTTTCTTTATTAAAAATGACTATATATTCCATGTATTATAAAATATCATTAAAAAAATTAATAATAGCTGCAATGACTGGGGCAGTCGTGGCCTAATGGATAGAGTGTTGGACTTGTACCCTGAAGGTCATGGATTTGAATCTCAGGTCCGGCAGGGATTGTAGGTGGGGGGAGTGAATAACCAGCACTCTCTCCACCTTCAATACCATGACTGAGGTGAGACCCTTGAGCAAGGCACCGACCCCCAAACTGCTCCCCGGGCGCCTCAGCATTGGCTGCCCACTGCTCCGGGTGTGTGTTCACTACTGTGTGCATGCACTTGGATGGGTTAAATGCAGAGGACAAATTCCAAGTATGGGTCACCATACTTGGCCACACACCATTTCCCTTTCCCCTTTTCCCCTTAAATATAGCTATATGGTTTTTTTAATATAACTCAATGACAGCTATAAATGCATAAACAATTTTACTGGAAAACGATAAATAGATTTTTATTGCGATTTTAAACCCATTCTAGCTTTTTCAACTAATTTGTTTGGTTATGTAATTTCTGTTAGCCAGTGAGATGCAGTGTCCTCTGTGTGTACTTTGTGTGAATATGAGGTCTGTGGGTGAGTGGTGAATTACAGTAGGGCTGAAGTTAACATCTGTTTTGGCGATGACACTGTTACTCATGCTGGAACCGTCAAGGACAAATAATACTGTTATTGTGTGAAACCAGAGATATGAAGAAATGTTTTGTAATCATACACGGGTTAAAAGAGGTCTCCATAATCTGAAGGAACACTCCACATCATATTGCATCCTGCATGTCAGCTAAAAAACTGCCAGTCGTGTGGAACGCATTTTTTGTAATGTTTTCTAATGAGATGCGTCTCATTCTGAAATATTTCAATTTGTTTTATGACCTGTAATTATGCTGTCACCAGTCAACAGTCCCTTCAGCAAAGACTCAAGTAAAAACAAGTTCAGGTTTGATGATGTGATGGGTTTAAAGAGTGCTTTTGAAAATACATCATTGTTTTTTCCTGCAAGACAATAAAACTTGCATTTTCCCAGAGTTTTAACAGATAATATGATGAGTAAAAAAAGCATAATACTGCATAACTTTAATCCACTCTGATGTGCCATCTTCATATTTCATTTTTAGGCTGCATTATAGACAGTAAAGTACAAACTCAGCAACATCAGGTTTATCCAGGAACTGCAAATCATTCATAACTCTTAGAAATATGCTTTTAGGTCTATAAACACATCAATGGGATATTAAATACTTGTGAGTAGGCTGCAGTCCCACAAAAGCTCCTCAGATTTCCATAGAATAGAATAGTGTTCATTTTTAAAATATTTTGGCTTTTAGTTTTTATTGTGTCGCTGAAAAGTTATATGCAATAATATTTTGGGGTTTTATTTTATTTATTTTACTTTTAGTGGTGGGAAAAGTATGTACATTTTTCTTTAAAAGTTACATTTTATTTACTGTAAAAAGGAAAAAAATATTAAGACTGATAAAAGCAGGCTGTATATTTGTATTTTCAGTTACCACAAAATTTTATTTTATTTTACTTTTAGTGGTGGGAAAAGTATGTATATTTTTCTTTAAAAGTTACATTTTATTTACTGTAAAAAGGAAAAAATATTAAGACTGAAAAAAAAAACAGGCTATATATTTGTATTTTCAATTGCCACAAAATTTTATT